>CM060701.1:247553872-247675752 GCA_030686995.1 Artemisia argyi
AAAACATAACCTAAGTGTACTTATTGATGCTTAAATGAGTCAAAATTGTCACATTTGCAGCAGATATCTATGTAGTTTTCTCTACTTTGTTGCAGAATGAACTGATTCTGAACCAGTACAAAAACATGTTTCTTGGGCAACCAATCGGAATAGTTTTAAACATAAAAAAACCCGAAAATTGATTATGAAACTCCCATCGTTTGCCTCATGAATCCAATCGAATTAACAAAATTTCCATAAAAAAATCTTTGAAACTTAATTATAATATTTCAGTTTAAACAAAAACTTACAACTAACTTACAAATGCACAACAGCCATTGATTTCATCATGCACGAAGACACATCCATTTCAAAAGCCACCTGATTCTTTGACGCGTGAAGGCGTGAAGCCGTGAACCCACTTCATCTTCGGGTTCGAGACATCACACATTATCAAAAACTCCATCACCTGTCCGAATATCTTAAACATTTGTATCCCAAAAATCAGGTTCTTATCAGCTACAAATAGCGAATTCCAGTCCATGGGTGCATCAGGATGCACCGAAACTTCATTCCAAATTAAATAAACGAGATCAAGCTCCCACAACTTCCGAACTGCTTTGTTTCTCCTTCCAATTTCGCCTTCTCCTTCACACCATGAAACCGACACTAGATAGAGCCGTTGACCATCACAGGACACTAGCCTTGGGGTGTACTCGTGGACCCTTGCTGGGTGTGGAGTCGTTTGGACTCGAGTCCAGAAACCATGTCCAATGTCATACGCTGCGAGCTTATCAGTCTCGAAATACATGTAAAAGACCCCGTCACAAGCGACTCCCGAGCAAACAACCCCAAAATCGACTGGTAGCCGTTGAATTTCCGTCCATTTGTTTGACGAAGAATCAAAAATCTCACATGAATTTAAAGCCTCATCCCATGAACCAATCCCCCCTACCGCTATTATAAAGAACTGTCCTCGGTCTTTCACATTACTCGAATGCTTGGTTTTTTCGTTTCTTGATGTACGTCTAACCGAAATCCTGTGAGGATCCTCGTAAACATCCAATACTCCACCAATCCGCGTCCGTTTCTGGAGTTGACTTTTGATGGTCAAACGATCAGAGTTGGCTTCAAAAACCCCTAGAACGGACTTTGACCTTGCGTGTTTCATTGATGCAACCTTGTGCCAGGATTTTGTCATAGGGCTAATAGCCAACACTCCATGTGTGTCTTTCGGTCCATTCTTCCGGGGCTCAAGCAACCTCCAACAGTGAAAATGTTATCATGGACAGTGGTAAAACCGATTCTTAAGAATTTCTGCCTCAACTTTATGCCATTTGTTGAAAGAAACGTCAAAAGCATATATCTCACGAGAGCCAAGACCATTTGTAACAGTACCGAAAAGGAACAACCATGGACTCGGGCAATACACTTCTCATCTCATCTGCATAAAACGAGGTGGCGAAGTCAAACATCTCCATTTCTTGCACACGAGCCGAGTGTTCATTAAGCTCGTCAATGGAAGTCTCATGAAACACAACTCAAGAATATCATCAGGAAGAAACACATGCATTGTGTTGTTTCCGTGTGACTCTTCAATTTCAAAACTCTTTTTCCGATTATTTCTCTTCCACAACCTATCCACTCCATATGAGAAACAATCCACACTCGTGTCGTCGGTCCCACACACGGGCTTGTAACCTTTACCCACAACTTCACCGAACTCGTCACTTGTTGCGGCTCCAACCTTGAACCCTCCGCCCCTAGTATACAAACTCAGACACCTTAATGAAATGACTCCTGTGTCATCATCATCAATATCATCATCCATCACACTTCCATGGTAGTTGTTCAGGTATCATCTTGCATTCTAAGCCTGGTCATACAAACATTACAAATTAGAATATGATAAAACAAAATCAAGTACACGGGTTTCAGTTGAACAATCAGGATTCAGGGAAATGCTAAGAGATTGAAACTAGACTAGCACAAAAACATGGCTAATTTGTACTCGGAAAGTCAAATGACTAATTTCAAACTTTTAAACTTGCATGGTTCAATATGAAGTTGACACACAGAATTTTCCACATGTTTGCATACTGCACATACTACAGATATGACTTCCAGCGCAAAGAGATATTTGTACATCTTAATGTGGTTGCAGCACAGCACAGCCCAGCCCAGCCCGTTTTTACATGTTACCAGGCATGTCCAGCACACCTATTCTGCTACCTCTAGTCTAAGCAGTGTCAGAGCTTACTTGGCTTGTAATAAAGAATGATAGGCTCAAGTTCAAAACTCATGGCCAGGCAAGATTGAAACTTAAGTTCAGACCTTTCACTAGTAAAAAAGATCGCTCTGTGACTTGTATACGTTTGAGAAACCATAAAATCTATGAAGGGGGCACAATTTACAAATACATTACAGCTTACTTCTAAGTGTCAAAAGTTAGTTACAGTGTACTAAGGGCGTGTTTGGGTGCGTGTTTTGCTAAAGTGATCATCTCATATCTAGTGTTTGGATAAGTACTTCTTCTGATTATGAAATAGTAGAGTATTATATACCTTTATTTTACACGAATTCTCCTTAATCAGTTAAAATTTGTCGCAACTCAACCATATTAAATGTTATAATTACAGTTTACAACTTCAAGCTACATGACTACATGAGCACATCCAAACACCATCTATAAAACACATAAGTAGTTGATCATCTGATATCAAAACGCAGATCCAAACATGAACCACCCCCAATTTCTAATCACCTATAATACGAAACTAGTAACTACATATTTAAAAATTCCTCATTTTGAAAATTAGTCATTTTGAAGGACGACAAATAACAAACTGCTTTATGCCATTAACACTATACGGAGGAACCGAGTACACTTTATTTATATTGTACAATTCAGTACATAAAAACAGCACAAACAACAATCAAAGTCAAGTACCCATATATTCAAATTTACATAAATCCATTAAAATACATAGACCCTAGTCCCAAAACAGTCCAAACTCAAAGTCAAAGAACTTTTTTTTCCCTTCAAAATTAACAATCTTACAAATCATTATCTAAAATACATTTAACAACCCACTACTAAAAACTTATAAACTATTAGACCAGATACATTTTTTAGATCATCAAGTCAAAATCCAGTGTCAAACATGAATATCTAAAATGCTATGTTTGACCATCTAAAGTCAATATTTAACCCAATCAAAAAAGGAATACAAATAATAACACCAAAAACATGTACTCTATCAAATATCAGTCAGCCAAAAGCTCGGAAACTAAGGTTACCAAATATAAAAACAAATAAAGATATGAATGTTACTAAGTACACAAGAGTAAAGAAAACAAACCTCGTGAAGTTTATATTGAACCCAAGAATCAACCGAGAAAACAAACCTCGTGATATTTAGATCCAACAAAAGGGTTAGAGTAAATGTCATTTTTCGTCCCTGTGGTTTGCCGGGTCAATCAAGAATCGTCCCTGCCGTTAATTTTCTTAAGGTTTGGTCCCCGTGGTTTACAACCCATACGGGTTTGATCCCTTGACCACAAATTCCGTGGGTTGACCGTTAAAATACTTGTTTGATGAGGCAAAATGACAAAAACACCCTTATTATTATTATTATTAAACCTATATCTTCTCATCTTCTCCATCATATTCTCCAATTATCAAATATCCTCTCATAAATAATCAAAAACCATCTTCCTAACAAACCACAAAACAATCCAATATCAATATCCACATAAAAAATCAAAACAAAAAAACCACCCAAAAAAAAAAAAAAAAAAAAAAAAAAAAACAACTATTATCTCATCTTCATCTCCAGCAAATTCAAAAACTCTTCCATCACCAAACCCCATCACTGCCACTACAACACAAACCCCACGAAACCCCATATCTACCACCATGAAACAACACCAACAGTTTTGCTAACGTTGATGAGGTGGAGGTTTGTGGCGGTGGTGGCAGTGGTGGGGGTTTTGGTGGCGGGTATTGTGTTTGGTAATGAGGGTTTGTGGTAGGTATGACGGTTTGGTGGTTGTTGATGGCAAGATTCCGGCGGGTATGGTGGTTGTGGGGGCGGCCGATGGTGATAGCTGGCAGTGACGCCAGATTTTGATAAGAGAGAAAGGGAAAGGGAAAGGGGAGTGGGTGTGAGTGTGGGTGTGGGAGAAACAAAAAGATGAAGAAAAGAGTATATAAACTATACATGTATGTGGATCAAATGACAAAAATACCCTTCAGCATAACAGTCAAACTAACTGAAGTTTGGTCAAGGGACCAAACCCATATGGGTTGTAAACCACGGGGACCAAACCCAAAGAAAATTAACGGCATGGATCTCTTTATTTTGAAGTGAAGTCGTGATATTTCACTTTAGTTCAGAAAAAGTGAAAAAGTGGTGTTCTTTTTTTTTTTTTTTTTTTTTTTTTTTTTTTTTCTTCTTCTATCTATCTATCTCGACTATAATTATATTTTTACTTTTTCTAACTTGATGAAAGTTGTCCATGATAGGTACCAAAAATAATTAAGTGGGGTAAATTGAATGGTAAAAAAATAGAATTTTCTTAATCTTTCTTTTTGTAAAAATAATAAATTAAAACCAAATATTTTAGTAAGAGTAAATTGAAAAATAAAAAAACGTCCTAATGTGTTATATCCAAATTGTAGAGTGCAGTGTACGTGTTGTTTTATTAAAAACAACTGATGCATATATCATTTATGATCTAAGTGAAATGACTAAAATTATTCAAAGTGAAATGAAAAAGTCTCACCGAAAGCAAAAACATTTTAGTTATTTCATTTCGGCCTAGAGACAATATCCGCACTAAAGATTTTCCCAAAAAACGACACCCTCACTTTCATATATTAGTATTTGAAATCTTATCTTAGAAAAGTACACATTGCGTATAAAACAAGAAAACTAGGTGAATGCATCATGCATGTTTAACACCCCCGAAATAACATCAATTACAAGTGCTCGGTGTGGGCATGTTATTCGTCCACCAAAGACCCAACAACGGACGAACAACACGTTGTACTGCACCCTGCCTCGTGCTATTGCGTCCGTCGTTCATCCCTTAGCCATTCCAATCACTTGTGTCCGGGGTTTTTTTTTTTTTTTTTTTTTTTTTTTTTTTTTTTTTTTTAGTGAGTGGTTATTTTTTGTGGGGTTTTTATGGGACCTAATAAGTGTTATTGGATTTTTTTATTTTAAATGAGTGGTTATTTTTATGTGGGGTATTTTATGGGACCTAATATGTGTTATTATTATTTTTTTTTGGAAAGAGGTTTTAATTGTTGATGTGTTATTAAGAGGGAATAAGGTGGCGTTTAAGTAACAGAAGAATTATGTGTTATTCATCTTCCTCGCACCTTCCACTCTAAACTTGAATGATGCACTAATGAAATGTTTAACAAACTATTTAACTAGATGTTTGTTAGTAACACATCACAAATATGGTTTTATATTTGTTTAATCAACTGCTGACACCAACAATAATCTATTGATATTTTTGAACACTATTTAATGATACGCTATTTTAAATAACAATCTGGTTAGAAGATCATTTAATGGTACATATAATATATTTGTGATAATAAATGTAACCCCTCTTGAGAGTCTATTATGTTTCTCACTGTGTTAATATTCCAATTAAAAATGCTTTCATAATTTCAATTGTTAAGATTTACACTTCATTTAGTGACCACGAAATGACAATATTTATTAAGTTGAGAGTTAAGATCAAATGAGAAATAAAATGAAAATAAGAAGTGTGAGAAGAAACAATAACATCACATTTTAGGTGCATCTAAAAAACATATCCATATCGTTTTAAATGTTTCCCTTTTATTTAAAATGTGCGGTTAGAAATATTTTCCACTCTTTTTATTTTTATTTTTCAAAAATACTTTCCACTATTTTTTTTTCTTCTTATTAGATCCTTCCTATTAGACGGGTTCTAAACTAGTTAAACATGAAAAATTGAATTACCACTCTTTTGGGGTAACGACATGAAAACCTCTATAAACCAACAAAACATGTTTCATTGTCACGCATTGCAAATAAAGTGAAATGTTGTCTATCAAACACATGTGATTTAGGTAACACGTCTGATTTAGGTGATTAGAAAGGATTAACATACTTCACATCTTTGTTTTTGACTAAATTAATTTCTTTTCTTTTGTTAAAATACGCTTGGCTATGAAGGAGCACATATATTAATTGACGACTTGTAATTTGGTGATATTTTTTAGGTCATTCAAGCCATTTATTGTCATGTTTTCACTTGTTTATGATAGAAGTGATACTTAAAAAATAAAATGTTAATTTTCAGATATCACAAGGATGGTAGACGGATTGGATGAAATAGCCAAGTTCGAGTCAAGTAAAGAAGACTTTAAAGCTGAATTACAGCCAGGGATGGAACCAGAACCAAATATGATTGGGTGGACAAATTTTTTGAAACCGTGATATAGATTCACATTTCGATGGACCAGGTGCATTTAAGAAAAAATAACGTTTTTTTTCAAAAATTAACACTACATTGAAAAAATCCATCGGGTTCCCGGGCACCCGCGGGAACCCCCTGATTCCGTCCCTGAATACGGCTTGAGGTCACCTCCATCGTCTTATATTCTAAACAAATAAGAAAAGTTGAGATCTTTGTTCTACGTCTTTGACAAGACGTGGTTTCGCCTGGAAGATATTAACTTGCATGTATGTTTTAGTTAAGAGGAAACTGAATTTGATAGACCACTTGCATATAGATCGGCGGCATGACCATTTTACCAGAATGATTATAGTTGCATGGCTAGTGATAATGAACATTTAATAATTTGTAATCATCAATATGCAATTATAACTTGATGTGAATAAGCAAACATTGATACAGTATCTAGTTACGTACTTTGTCTCTTCACACTTTCATTTTATTTTTCATTATTTTATGCTCTCAGGTGTTTACCAAATTAAGTGGTTCCATATGAACCACTTAATTAGCCTCTTAAAAGTAGGGGTGATCACGGTCCAAAAACCAGACCGGACCTGCCAAGACTAGATCAGACTGAAGACCGAGTTAGGGAAAAACCATAGACCGAGACCGGACCGAATGTGGTCGGTCCGGTCCAAATAGGCTAAATGTCTGGTATGTAAGCCGGACCGGACTGGACCGAGACCGAAATAATGAAAAACCCTGGACCGAGACCGAACCGTTGGTCCTTCGGTCGGTCTGGTTCTCAGTCGGTCCAGTCGGTTTTGTTGATTGGTCTGGTCTAAACGGTCGGATTGCTCACCCTTACTTTAAAGGGAGGACAATGCTTTGGTGGATCTCTCTATTAAGTGATATTAAATGATTGGGCCCACATTAAGTGGTTCATATGAAAAAGAGGGTTGATTTGCACACCACATTTTTTTTGTTCTTTCACCACACCCTGTGCATTACAGTGTTGTACGGTGTGCTACCTAACTTGTACAAAATGGTGTTTTTATCAAAAAATTTGGTGTGCAAATCAATTCCCTATGAAAAAAAGAAACACCACAACTCTCTCAAATCAAGTTTTTCTTCTAAGTTATCTTAAGATTTTAGAACATTCAGGGCCATTCAGGTATGGAACAAAGCTTAAATTGATCGGGTGCATTATTTTTTTAACTGTAGTATAAGAAAAAATTTAATAAAACTTTATGATTTTCGATGTTAAAATGATTAAATGTAGTGAAAATTAAGTTCACTGTTCACTTATTGATATACTAATTAAGATAAAACTAGAAAAACAATGCATTGGGATCATGTGCATTTTAAATTTTTTAGTGTTTTTTTTTTACAAAAATTAGCACTACTAAGCAAAATTTTGTCGAAGTCCCGTGACACCGTAAGACCCTCCCTAGCTCCGTCCTTGAGAACATTCACGTAGTTGAACCTCGTTCCTCGAGTTAAACGATCAATCTCGGCTCTTACCTTGGCTATACTACACACCGATTGGACTAAAGGGGTTGCCAAACTTTCTAATCACAAATTGGCACGTACAAAACTAATAAAAAGAAGGATACAAATTTAAAAATAATTAAATATAAAGGGGTATAATTTAGCAAGAGAGCCAAACTCACCAATATCATTTGAGTTGTTAAGTTGAATAACTCTAAAAGCACACGGTATGGTGACTTTCAACATGAGTTATGCCTTAACTTTCGCTATGTTAAGGCCGAGTTACCACACCGTGTTGGTGAGTTAAGGGTGAGCGTTAATGGGAGAGTTATGAAAAAAAAAAAAAAAAAAAAAAAAAACCTTTGTTGCACCACTATTTACTTGTTCATACATGTGTTCATATTTGACACCTCGAGAAATAAGAACTAATATTTTTTCTATTGATATCAGTGTTTAAGAAGGTTGAAAGTAATGAAGCTAAGGTACTGCTGCAACCTAACAACCACCCCTGACTTCTCAGAGATTACAAATCTTGAAGAGCTAGATTTTGAAGGTTGTGTGAATTTGGCTACGGTTCACCCATCTATTGGACTTCTTAATAAGCTTGCTGTCTTAAATCTGAAAGACTGCACACTGGTTGGGAGTTTTCCTGAAGCCTTTTGATCTAGATGCTGGACTTCAATCTCTGGTTTCATATGGAACCAACAACATCCCCAAAGATCAGTTTCATTGGCAGGTTTACATATGTTAAAGTCCCTGAATTTCAGCTACTGCAATTTAGTACAAGTGCCTGAGAGCATTGGAAGCTTATCATGTTTAGAGGATCTGAACTTGGAAAGGAACAATTTTACTAGTTTACCTGGAAGTTTGAGTCAACTTTCTAATCTTGAAGAACTCACAATTGATGGTTGCAAGAAGCTGGAAGTGTTGCCCGAACTCCCACATAGCCTAGCTTATCTTTATGCAGATGATTGCACCTCCTTATGTTCAATTAAGGGATCAAACCCAATCATGAGCACAAGGGAGACTTATCTCAACAATTGTCCAAAATTGTTTAAGGTGTCGATATCGGAGACTCAATCTCTCGAGTCATCTGTAACTTCCCAAGGTTCTCGATTTTCTTCTTTCCTTCAGTATGCGAATAACAGATGTGGATTGTTCCGTTTGCCAGGAAGTTCCATTAGGAATATGGATATGTTTTATGATGGAAATAGCATTCCAAATTGGTTTACAAATAAAAGTTTGGGAAATCAGGTAAAGGTTGAATTGCCATCTGATTGGAGCTTCAGTAAGTTAAGGGGATATGGAGTTTGTGTTGTTTTCAAGAGAAAAATATCCTACTCATATTTTGGATACTTTGTAAAGAACTTTGATGGAGCTTCTTTGGGAGGATACGATCCAGACTACTATTGGAAATATTTTGATAAGTCAGATATGATATGGTTGCATTATACGACAAGTGAAATACGGAAACTGAAGGAAGCAAAGAATTTTGTAACATTTTGTTTTTTTGAGAATGAAGGAATTGAAGTGAAGGAGATGGGTGTAAGACTTGTTTGGGATGAAGATTTAGATCAAGAAGCAGACTTGAGTATGTTCCAAGACCTCCCAACTCTATCAGAGCATGGTGGGGTCTTGTGCCTGCTTGAGGACAATGGAAGAATCGATTGGTCATGGTAGGATAAATTATTTATATGTCCCTTGTAGATTTTGTAATTTTTATTTGGTCTTTTTATTAGCCAGAATAATCTTTGATAAATCCATGTAGGAAACACCCACCAGGTGTTTGATGAAATGCGTCAGTAAAAATCATTTGCTATTTACTCTACAGCCTGTTTGTAGATTTTTTTGGATTTTACGATGTACCGTAAGATAATAAACCTTGATGTAGTTTGTCTTTGGAAATTAATATCGTAGCAATTACATAACTGGTATGGTATCATGTTAAAACACTATTAAGGTCAATATAAAATTGATGATTGTTATCGCAACAGTTTTTATTTGTCTTTAACCGACAACGATTTTATAAAATTGAGATATCAATCAATAGGTACTGCATCACATAAAAGAATTGCTATATCTTCCTAGTTTATATTTTCTACATGTACTCCTACTTATAGGATGTTGACACAGGACATAATCAATGGTTTAAATGAAGAAAAACAATAAGTGAAAAACATGCGTGTGGACCATTATACCATTAAAGCTAAACAAATCTGTTAAATTTGTGATAAGCGACCATTTTTCCGTTCTATAGTTTATCCAAAGTCTGAACACTCTAATGTTCACATTTGTAAATCAGAATTCCACAAAACACTTTCTCATGATAATATTCCAAGACAAACCAATCCATAGTTAGTGGAAGACAAAATGAATATCAAATTTGACCACGCGTAATTCTAGCATACCTCTTGGCATATAACTACCTCTCTACTAGTTTATTACCAATAAAAATGTTTAAACTTTAGCGTGCATTATTTTTACAATAAGCATCTAACAATCAAAACTATATATTTATAGTAATCGCAATCCAATATTAGAACTTCTAGCCAAGATTATACCAAAGAAATATCGTAAAGTTCCCATGCAATGGTATCAAAGACAAGCAATTGATACAAACAGAAACCATCAAGCCGGTAGAAGAAAAAAATAATACCACCAAACTAAAATGCCCATTTCAGTTTCATTTTTCCCCGTTTGACTATCTGACGACACCTTAAACGGTCTACTTGACCCAAAGGGAAGTCATCAAATGAGTATGTATGACCATGGTCAAAACCTGCATTGCTACTCATTGAATCAAACCTTGCAAAACTACGGTCTTGTGCCGTGCTGCTCATTGAGTCGAATCTTGAGAAGTTATTATCCTGTGTGGAGCTGCTCATGGAATCAAATCTCAAGAAGGTTTCTTGTTTGGGAGAACCTCGGACAGTGGCACTGAAAGAGTCGTATCTCGAGAAATTATCAAAGAAAGAATTCTCTGCTCCTCCCCCACTGAATCGTGGTGAGGTGCCAGCTCGAGAAGCTGGTGAGCCAGGAATCGAATCATCAAACCCAAATGGACTCTTTTTCTGGAAGAAACTGTTATTTCCTTGCGGGCACTTTTCCTTGGACTTGCAGTGAAATGTACTGTATTAATTTTCATGCAATGATATAATTGAAAAAAAGATATGAACTCACCTTAGCTTTGTCACTATTGAATCCTCACACCGAATCTACACGTTTTGTTGTATTTAGACAATGAAAGATCAGACCATAAACTGAATCCAATCAGTACCTTTGTGTCAGCATCAAAGCTCTTTCCGTAACGTTTAAATGAATCCTCCTTGGTTGGACTTTCAAATATTTTTTGCACCGTGGGACTACCAGCTGGGCTTTTAGCCGACTCATCTTCGCTATGTATGTATGTTGATTCAGTCTCGAAAGGCTTCTCTGACTTCCAGTCAGTATTTGAATATGAATCCTCAGAAACGTCATCCATCGGAGCCGAGTTTTCTGCCTGAGATGTTGATTTGGTATTTGCAGGCACCGTAGCATCAAATGAGAAACCTTCATCTTCGAATTTATCCCAGGTTGCCAAACCTTGACAATCAAAATAGGTGAACCATAACGCAATATCAATCATTCTATTATACAGATACAGTAACGTTATTGCTCATGACTCATGAGATAAAAGATGATACCCTTTGGAAGCTCAATACCTGCAGTTGACTTGGCATCAATTCCATGTTTTTTTTGCAACGTCCAGTTAAAGCCTTAAGTAGTTCCTCGAGATCAGATTGGATACGATCAGCACGAACCTGGGTCAGCCAAAAAAAATGACGGGTCAGTCAAGCCATCCTTAAAACTTACTAAAATCTTTTTACTTGGGATCATATGAACTTACTTGAAGTAACTGAAGTTACTTGAAGGATACCATCAGCGCTGCCACCCTGATCCATTTTCACAAGTGCCTGATTCAACTCCATCTTCCTCTCCTAAAAGTCGACAGAAAAATCAATTCAATTAACAAAAATGGGATTATACTCCCAAGTTAAAATTAATGTGCTCAGCTGCCCTTATTCTTACCCAAAAAAAAACAATTTTATCAATAACAGGTGGGTCAAACTCAAAATCATAATAATCACTTGATATATAGGAAGATAATATAAAGACAATCAACATCATGTCACACGTCTAAACGTAGGGTTATGGTTCAAGTCTGGTTTCGGATTTGGATCCTGGTCAGGCCTAGTAACAGGTTTCCCCACGTGCTTTTGCTGTTACGTGCATATATCTAATCCTTAACATTGGGTAGTTCACAGGCATTGTGAAGTGCAAAACATAACCTAAGTGTACTTATTGATGCTTAAATGAGTCAAAATTGTCACATTTGCAGCAGATATCTATGCAGTTTTCTATACTTTGTTGCAGAATGAACTGATTCTGAACCAGTACAAAAACATGTTTCTCGGGCCACCAATCGGAATAGTTTTAAACATAAAAAACCCGAAAATTGATCATGAAACTCCCATCGTTTGCTTCATGAATCCAATCGAATTAACACAAATTTCATAAAAAAAATCTTTGAAACTTAATTATAATATTTCAGTTTAAACAAAAACTTACAATTAACTTACAAATGCACAACAGCCATTGATTTCATCATGCACGAAGACACATCCATTTCATGAGCCACCTGGTTCTTCGACACGTGATCCCACTTCATCTTCGGGTTCTAGACATCACACATTGTCAAAAGCTCCATCACCTCTCCGAATATCTTAAACATTTCTATCCAAAAAATCAGGTTCTTATCAGCTACAAATAGCGAATTCTAGTCCATGCGTGCATCAGGATGCACCGAAACTTCATTCCAAGTTAGGTAAACGAGATCAAGCTCCCACAACTTCCGAACTGCTTTGTTTCTCCTTCCAATTTCACCATCTCCTTCACACCATGAAACCGACACCAGATACAACCGTTGACCATCACAGAGACCATGTCCAATGGGGTGTACTCGTGGACCCTTGGTGGGTGTGGAGTCGTTTGGACTCGAGTCCAGAGACCATGTCCAATGTCATATGCTGCGAGCTTATCAGTTTCGGAATACACGTACAAGACCCCGTCACAAACGACTCCCAAGCAAACAAGCCCAAAATCGACCGGTAGCCGTTGAATTTCCGTCCATTTGTTTGACGAAGAATCAAAAATCTTACATAAATTTAAAGCCTCATCCCATGAACCAGTCACCCCTACCGCTATTATCAAGAACCGTCCTCGGTCTTTCAAACTACTTGTGTGCTTGGTTTTGTCGTTTCTTGATGTACGTCTAACGAAAATCCTGTGAGGATCCCTGAAAACATCCGATACTCCACCAATCTGCGTCCGTGTCCGGAGTTGACTTTTGATGGTCAAACGATCAGAGTTGGCTTCAAAAACCCCTAGAACGGACTTTGACCTTGCGTGTTTGATTGATGCAACATTGTTCCACGATTTTGTCATAGGGCTAAAAAGCAACACTCCTCTCTGTGTTTTTCAGTCCATTCTTCTGGAGCTCAAACAACCTCCGACAATGAAAATGTTATCATGGACAGTGGCAACTGAGAACAGAAACCGATTCTTAAGAATTTCTGCCTCAACTTTATGCCATTTGTTGAAAGAAACATCAAAAGCATATATCTCACGAGAGCTAAGACCATTTGTAACAGTACCGAAAATGAACAACCATGGACTCGGGTAATACCCTTCTCGTCTCATCTGCATAAAACGAGGTGGCGTAGTCAAAGATCTCCATTTCTTGCACACGAGCCGAGTGTTCATTAAGTTCGTCAATGGAAGTCTCATGAAACACAACTCGAGAAGATCATCAGGAAGAAACACATGCATTGTGTTGTTCCACTCCATATGAGACACAATCCACACTCGTGTCGTCGGTCCCACACACGGGTTTGTAACCTTTACTCACAACTTCACCGAACTCGTCACTTGTTGCGGCTCCAACCTTGCACCCTCCGCCCCTAGTATACAAACTCAGACACCTTAATGAAACGACTCCCGTGTCATCATCATCAATATCATCATCCATCACACTTGCATGGTAGTCATTTTTCAACTTTTGGCTAATGCTTCTAACTAGATGTTTCGACACATTGGAAGCCTCATGTTCTTTAATGTGATGTTTCACCCCTAAGTTGTTCAGGTATCATCTTGCATTCTAAGCCTGGTCATACAAACAACACAAATTAGAATATGAATGCAAAACAAAATGCTAAAAGATTGAAACCAGACTAGCACAAAAACATGGCTAATTTGTACTCGGAAAGTCAAATGACTAATTTGAAATTGACACAGAATTTTCCACATGTTTGCATACAGCACATACTACAGATATGAGTTTCAGAGCAAAGAGATAATTGTACATCTTAATGTGGCTGCAGATCAGTACAGCACAGCACAGCACAACCCATTTTTACATGTTACCAGGCATGTCCGCCACACCTATTCTGCCACCTCTAGTCTAAGCAGTGTCAGAGCTTATTTGGATTGTATAAAGAATGATAGGCTCAAGTTCAACTCATGGCCTGGCAAGATTTGAAACTTAAGTTCAGACCTTACACTAGTAAAAAAGATCGCTCTGTGGCTTGTTTTCTATACCGTCTTTCACGGGTTATGAGTCCCAATACCGTCTTCCACGGTGTGTGGGGGAGGTTGAGACGTAGACAGCCTTACCCCTACCTAAGGTACAGGCTGCTTCCGGTTCTACCAAAGGTAGAAAAGGTCCTCCTGCCTTGCAATTACAAATACATTACAGCTTACTTCTAGGTGTCAAAAGTTAGTTACTGTGCACTAAGGGCGTGTTCGGGTGCGTGTTTTGCAAAATTGATTATCTCATATCTAGTGTTTGGATACCTACTTCTTCTGATTATGAAATGTTAAAATTACAGTTTACAACTTCAAGCTACATGAGCACATCCAAACACCATCTATAAAAAGTAGTTGATCATCTAATATCAAAACACCATCTAGTAACTATGTATATCACGAGGGACTGCAACTTGGCGTACCTTTCTGGATTTCTAGAATATTCATATCTTCTACATATTTAAAAATTCCTCATTTTGAAGGACGACAAATAACAAACAACTTTATGTCATTAACACCATACGGACAAACCGAGTACACGTTATTTATAGTGTACAATTCAGTACATAAAAACATCACAAACAACAATCAAAGTCTAGAAGTCAAGTACCCATAGATTCAAATTTACATAAATCCATTAAAATACATAGACCCTAGTCCCAAAACAGTCCAAACTCAAAGTCAAAGAACTTTTTTTTCCCTTCAAAATTAACAATCTTACAAATCATTATCTAAAATACATTTAACAACCCACTACTAAAAACTTATAACTATTAAACCAGATACATTTTTTCAGATCAACAAGCCAAAATCCAATGTCAAATATAAATTTCTAAAATACTATGTTTGACCATCTAAAGTCAATACTTAACCCAATCAAAAAAGGAACACAAATAATAACACCAAAAACATGTACTCTATCAAATATCAGTCAGCCAAAAGCTCGAAAACTATGGTTACCAAATATAAAAACAAATAAAGATATGAATGTTACTAAGTACACAAGAGTAAAGAAAACAAACCTCGTGAAGTTTATATTGAACCCAAGAATCAACCCAGACAGATATTAGATCCAACAAAAGGGTTAGAGTAAATGTCATTTTTCGTCCCTATGGTTTGCCGGGTCAATCAAGAATCGTCTCTGCCGTTAATTTTCTTCGGGTTTGGTCCCCGTGGTTTACAACCCATAAAGGTTTGGTCCCTTGACCAAACTTCAATTAGTTTGACTGTTATGCTGAAGGGTATTTATATTGAAGGACGACAAATAACAAACAGCTTTATGCCATTAACAACACTATACGGACGAACCGAGTACACGTTATTTATATTGTACAATTCAGTACATAAAAACAGCACAAACAACAATCAAAGTCAAGTACCCATATATTCAAATTTACATAAATCCATTAAAATACATAGACCCTAGTCCCAAAACAGTCCAAACTCAAAGTCAAAGAACTTTTTTTTTCCCTTCAAAATTAACAATCTTACAAATCATTATCTAAAATACATTTAACAACCCACTACTAAAAACTTATAAACTATTAGACCAGATACATTTTTCAGATCAACAAGCCAAAATCCAGTGTCAAACATGAATATCTAAAATGCTATTTTGACCATCTAAAGTCAATATTTGACCCAATCAAAAAAGGAACACAAATAATAACACCAACCCCATGTACTCTATCAAATATCAGTCAGCCAAAAGCTCGAAAACTATGGTTACCAAATATAAAAACAAATAAAGATATGAATGTTACTAAGTACACAAGAGTAAAGAAAACAAACCTCGTGAAGTTTATATTGAACCCAAGAATCAACCCAGACAGATATTAGATCCAACAAAAGGGTTAGAGTAAATGTCATTTTTCGTCCATGTGGTTTGCCGGGTCAATCAAGAATCGTCCCTGCCATTAATTTTCTTCGGGTTTGGTCCCCGTATGGGTTGTAAACCACGGGGACTAAACTCAAAGAAAATTAACGGCAGGGACGATTCTTGATTGACCCGGCAAACCACAGAGACAAAAAATGACATTTACTCAAAGGGTTATTTAAAATGGGTCATTTTAGTAAAGTTTGAAAAGAAAACATTTTTCAAGACAGAAGAGAGAGGAGTCATGGATCTCTTTATTTTGAAGTGAGGTCATGATATTTCACTTTAGTTAAAAAAAAAGTGAAAAAGTGGTGTCCTTTTTTTTTTTTTTTTTTTTTTTTTTATCTATCTATCTATCTATCTCGACTATAATTATATTTCTACTTTTTCTAACTTGATGAAAGTTGTCCATGATAGGTACCAAAAATAATTAAGTGGGGTAAATTGAATGGTAAAAAAAATAGAATTTTCTTAATCTTTCTTTTTGTAAAAATAATAAATTAAAACCAAACATTTTAGTAAGAGTAAATTGAAAAATAAAAAAAACGTCCTAATGTGTTATATCCAAATTGTAGAGTGCAGTGTACGTGTTGTTTTATTAAAAACAACTTATGCATATATCATTTATGATCTAAGTGAAATGACTAAAATTATTCAAAGTGAAATGAAAAAGTCTCACCGAAAGCAAAAACATTTTAGTCATTTCATTTCGGCCTAGAGACAATATCCGCACTAAAGATTTTCCCAAAAAACGACACCCTCACTTTCATATATTAGTATTTGAAATCTTATCTTAGAAAAGTACACATTGGGTATAAAACAAGAAAACTAGTTGAATGCATCATGCATGTTTAACACCCCCGAAATAACATCAATTACAAGTGCTCGGTGTGGGCATGTTATTCGTCCACCAAAAACCCAACAACGGACGAACAACACGTTGTACTGCACCCTGCCTCGTGCTATTGCGTCCGCCGTTCATCCCTTAGCCATTCCAATCACTTGTGTCCCGTTTTTTTTTTTTTTTTTTTTTTTTTTTTTTTTTTTTTTTTTTTTAGTGAGTGGTTATTTTTTGTGGGGTTTTTTTATGGGACCTAATAAGTGTAAGTGTTATTGGATTTTTTTTTTTTTTTTAAATGAGTGGTTATTTTTATGTGGGGTATTTTATGGGACCTAATATGTGTTATTATTATTATTTTTTTTGGAAAGAGGTTTTAATTGTTGATGTGTTATTAAGAGGGAATAAGGTGGCGTTTAAGTAACAGAAGAATTATGTGTTATTCATCTTCCTCGCACCTTCCACTCTAAACTTGAATGATGCACTAATGAAGTGTTTAACAAACTATTTAACTAGATGTTTGTTAGTAACACATCACAAATATGGTTTTATATTTGTTTAATCAACTGCTGACACCAACAATAATCTATTGATATTTTTGAACACTATTTGATGATACGCTATTTTAAATAACAACACTACTACAAAAAGTTTCATGAAGACCGGTTAGAATAACTCATGGAAAGTAGTTTTCGAACCACTCTCTGTGAGGGGGTGATGAGTGTCTAAATATTCATCATTTTGTACCAATCTGAACTGCCAAAACATATAAAAACACTCAAAAATGCATCATATTACTTAAAATATCTTAGAAGTGTGTTTTATATGTTTCAAATACAAAATATGCAAAAACAAATGAAAAATGTACAAAGTTTGCATAATTGGCAGTTTCAGTCCCTCAAGTTTCAAATATTGTCAAAACTAGTCCCTGAAGGTTTAAAATAAATGAAAAGTCAACTTAAGTCCTTGGGAAACCAAAAATATTCAAAAATGATCCCTGGATGAAAGTTTACACAAACTGGCAACTTTTACCCCTCAGGTTACATAATTGGCAAAAATAGTCCCTGGGTATTCAAAACTTGGTAATTTACAAATAATACCCTTGTACTATGCATGAATGACAAAATGGAACAATTTTGAATAACATTTTGAGAAATTACAATCACAGTCCCTTAAAAATCCAAATTTACAATAATGGTCCCTGGAGTTTGAAAAATTACAGAAAAGGTCCCTGGATATTTTTAAATGGAAAAATAAATAAATTGGTCCTTGGTTTATCATATTTGGCAAAAATAGCACTTGAAACTACTTTGGGAAAATCACATATTCAGTCCCTCTATTTTACCAAAATTACAAAATTGGTCCTTGATTAATACCAAAACCAAACCGGACCATTTTTATTTAATAAACCCAAACCCAAAATTCCAATCCAATCCAAACCTTAACCCTTTTACCCTTTACCCAGGCCCAACCTTTTCCCAGCCCACCAAGATAACCCAAACGCACCCTTTTATTAATAACGGGTCAAACCCCGTTTGACCACCCAAAACCGCCAAACAGCTACCACTGTTCATCGCCCTCACCACCACCTGAAACCACTAAAACCAGGTGGTTTTCCACCTCCACCTCACCTCACCAGCTCACCCCCTACTTCCCTAACCTCACCTTTCCACCTCACAGTCAAATCCCATCACTAATTAATGCAATTCCCACTCCTTTTCACTCCAAACCATACCACCACCTCTGTTTTCTTCATTACAACACCAACTTGCCTCAAATCCTTCCCATTTGTCCCCTGCCACCTCCATATACTCCCAAAGTTCTTTAATTAATCACCTTTGGCCCCAAGTTAACGTGGGGACTTTTGGCGCCATTTTGCATTTAAACGGTTGAGATTGATTCAGAGAAATGGAGGGTCAAGATGGAAGTGGGAAGTGTTCAGAATGCTTCAAGAAACCCTAATGAGGGCTTATAAAAGGAAGGAAAGCAGAAGAGAAGCATATCTAGTTTTTAATTTAAAAAGTGTATGTCGTTTAATTTGTTTTAGAAGTTCAAGTGTAATCTAAGCTTTCAAGTTTCAGTTAAGCATTCTCAGTGTACTAGTAATCCTTTTATTTAATAAAAAATCAAGTTTGTATTGTTACTTAAGGTTGTGCAATTTTCAATTTCATATTAAAAATCTCAATAAGCTTTGTACTTGTTACTGTTTGATTATATAGATTGAATAAGCTCATATAAGCTCCCATAAGCTCAATACAGCTTTTAGTAACCTACTAATCAGTTTAATATAAAAAATCTCACAAATTACAAATTGGTCAAAGAAAGTCAACTGTGGCATTTGTTCTTGATTTCTGGGTCTCAGAGGTAATTTGGAAAGGAAGCAGCTTGGAGTATTGGTTTAGATCCTCAGGGGAGGAAATAGGTTGTCCTTGGTTCTTGGTTTCAAGCAGGAAAGCATTTTGTAAGTTTTTAAAAAAATCTCATAACTATCTTTGTATTGCATACTTATTGATCTTGATTATCATTGCCATTTTCTGTGTTTCTTATGTTTGATTAGTATATTCAAGTGTGTTTATGGTTTGAGATTGCTAGGCTGTTAAGAAAAATTACTTGTTACTCAAAACCAAAAATCTCACAGTGTAAAACTCATAATTGACAAATCTGTGTTATATGCTTGTGGAGTGAATGATTTGAGCTTATTTGTTCTTATACAATCATAATATAGTGTTTTGGATCAGTGTTGTGGTTTAAATTGGCAATTTGCTTTGAAAATCATAAATTAATCAATTTTAGGGAGTGTTTGGATCATACTATTTTGCTGAACTCTTATTGTTTATTAAGGTAGATATTGGTTTTACTTAGTTACTTAAGTTCATAAAAGGTCAGTTTGACCATTAGTTTGGTCACAATTACACCCAATAGTCAAAATCATAGAATAATTCCCCTCACAGTTAACTGTGAGGGATTTAGGTTCTAAAATCAATCACAACAGCTTATAAGTAACTATTATAGCTTATTCTAATCTTACATTAGCTTATTATAACAGTTTCAGCTTATTAGAAGTATTAGAAGTTCATAAAAGTCAAAGTTACAAGTTTTCAACAAAAGTCAAACTTACCTTTCTCAGTTTTTTTACAAAACTTCAAAGAATTGTTTAGAATTTAGGAATTTGACCTAGGACTTGAAACTTGTTGTAGTATTAGCCTACCAGTTCATCTTTGATTTCCCATTGTTGTTGTATTTTTAGCATTTTTTATCTGGGCCCCACAGATCCTTAAACTCACTTGCAGGGCAAAGGTGTGCCCTGCTCACTCAGACCCAGTCCATCACCACCACTTTGGTGGTGATTTCTAACCAACTCAGTGGACCCCACATCCTAGGATTCAGCTTAATTATAGCTTAATACATCAGCTTTTAACATCTAGGTTTAGTCTAGCCTTTAGCTTATTGTAGCATAGCTTCTAGGACCTTAGTTTGTATCTTATTTCAAAAAGCTATACTGAGCACTCAGTATTTGATCACCAATCCAAAGGCTCACACAGAGCTTATTATTCAGCCAAAAGCTTAGCTTCTTGGTTTAATTTGTAGCTTATCAACCCATATTTGAACCCCTAGGTTTAGTTTGAACCCTCTTTTACTTTTGTGGACCCCACACTCATTGAAAGTGGACTGCAGGGCAAACCAATTCCCTTTGCATCAGCTTACCACCACCACACCACCAACTTTAGTGGTGGCTGCAGCCCACACCAGTAGGTCCCACACCTCAAACTTAGCTTCTTACAACCCCCCTCCTACCCAGGTTCAAAACTTGACCCTTAGTTTGACCTATAGATCAGTGGACCCCACCTAAACTTGTCCCCAACCTCTGTCCCATTTCTGAGTCAGAACTCAAATAAGCAAGTGCTTATTTGAGCTTCTCAGCTTATTCTAGGAGCTTATCTTACCAAGTTTAGTTTAAAATAGTTCAAGTAACTTAGGTAAACCAGATTTCACCATAGTGGACCCCACATAACCTCAACTTAGCTTATTTCCTAGTTTAGTCAACCTTAGTCAACTGTATAAGCAAATAAGCACTTACAGTGCTTATTCTTGATTTCCAAAGTAGTTGTTTTTGTAAAAGTTTCATTATTTAAGTATTTAAATAGTTTTATAAAAGAAAAACCAGAAAAAGCAAACATAAAAATAGTGATAGCTTCTATTTAATAGAAATTATCTAATTAATTTTCATTTCAGCTTATTAATAAACACTTGTCCAATTTTATAATTTTATAAATTACTTAGTACCTTAAAGTAGTTAAAATAATTTTCTTAGAATTTTCCTAAGCAGTTTACTATTTATTATATTTAAAACTAGTTTAAATAATTAAATAGGTAATATTAGTAATTAAATAGATTTCTTTAATTTTAATAAATTAAAGTAGAATTTTATATTTTTCCTAAGTTTTATAAAGTAGTTAAGACTTTTAAAAAAATAGTTTCATAAATACCACTGTTCATTTTCTAATTTTCTTATTTAATTTAATTAAATTAGATTTAAAATAATTAATAGGTAATTAATTAGTGGAATAACCTTAAATATAATTTTTAGTAGTTTTTATAATTTTATAGGATTCCTGTGATGGTTAATTAGTTTTATAAATTTTATCATAATTTTCTAAGGTAATTTAGTAATAATAGTAATTTAAAATAGTTTAATTAGATTAATTAAGTTAAATAGTTTTTAATTTATAAAAAGCTCATAAAAAGACAAAAAGATTTATTTTTATTTTTTTATACTTTCTTCAAGTTCTAATTTAAGTTTAGAAATTATTGTTATAAGTTTTTGGGTTTATTTGTAATAGTTGTAATTTTTAGTTAATTTAAATTAAGTTTTAAATTAGATTTTAATTAGTTCTAATAATTAAATAGTAATTAAATAATATAATAATAGTTTTCATAATTTCAATTTCATTTTCTATTTTCTTTAATATTAAGTTTTCAAAAGTTTCACTTTAACCCCTGTAGTTTGTAACTTGTTAAATACCACTTTTCTCTGTCTGTTATCTGATTATCTGATTTTGTGCTTTAATCTGTATTTTTATTATAGTTTTATATTTTCCAAATATCAAGCAATCAGTAGTATAATCAACCCTCAAATCATCTTTGTTACTGTCCTCAGTACCACTCACTTTCCTAATCGTTTACAAATACAATTTCAATCTCGTTGGGACTTAACGACCCGGGGATTTCCCTGTACTTCCACTGTACTTCCACGGTCAATATTAACTTGCACTTTCTCCCAGGTGGGCCTAACAGCTGTACACGGCTGACTGGTTGGTTTGGGAGGAGTCAGGGGGTATCTCTATGACCCAAACTCATAGAAACTGGTTTTGCAACCGGTCTCTATTAGACGCATCGAGACTAGTTCTCTACTAGAAAACAGTCTCTATTATTGAGTTAACACACAAGTTGTCTTTGTGTGTAAATACCATAGAGATTGGTATATATGATGAAAACCGGTTTCTATTACATATATATTTTAAAAAAAATGTATATATTTGGGTGTTTGGAATTGCTTATTAAAGTTCTTTATAGGGCCTGTTTGGGATTACTTACTGAAACTGCTTATCAAGATAAGCAGCTTCAATAAACAATCCAAACACTCTCTATAAGTAGTTAATTTAATAAGGAATCCCAAACAGCCTCTACAAACAATTAATGCCATAAAGAATCTTAAACAGTCACTATGAAAATCATGTATATCAAGTCATATGTAAATGTACTGAACCAAAAATGTCATTTATAAGTAAATGTGTCAAACCAAACCTCAAATTCCTAAGATAAGTAGCATCATGATCATAGAGCCTTATAAAACAACTAAGCATATAGTTAATTTGAGAATAATGTCATGAACATATCAATTCAATGGAAATTGCATTCTTTAGAGATTGCATTTTATCTCCATCTTGCTACTCATTGTCCTCGTCTGTGTTACAAATTAAGTGTAGATTAGAAGGTTGCAAACATAATAATAGAAAAGAAAATATTAACCTATTGTCGACAAGTCAGAATCCAATTCAGCATATCTAGTAACATTTTTAGTCTACGCTGATAAAGATACATGAAACAAAAACTTTTCTATCAAAACTTTTAACTAGTTAGTAATTTTAGGTGTACTGAGATTACTGGTCATTGCAGAAATTCAAATATCTACAATTTAATTAAACTGCAAATTCACAATAGGAGCTAACATAACTTAGTAGTAAAAATTGGTTTTGCTACAACTTAAAATCCTTAAAAAATAGTTGCAGCTTTAAGCATTTTTTTAACCAGGTTAAATCAAAGAACTATATCAGATTATAGACTAAAGCTAAACACCACTTACGACTTTTAGTTATAATCCTTAAAGTAGTCATCACAAAAACAAGTCATTTGAAATTTATTATGCACAACAATTACCTCTTATGCTTCCATGGTGGACCTCCATAGTTTCTTTCCTTAAGTTTACACGTATGTTTCTTCTTTTTTGATAATGGACGAGCTACATGAAAGACACAAAAGGGTCAAGTTTCATACAAGATTAGTGTCAATTATTTTTTCAGTAATAGTCTAAATATTAAAAGAACTGTCACCAACTCCAGAGCAAGTGGTGGAGGAGCCAACAAAAGAACCTATACCAGAGGAAGAGCCACCAACCACTAAAATCCTAGTTGAAATCGAGACGAAAGTGGTGGAGAAGCCAAAAGGCGAGATCGAAGAACCAAAAGCAGGAAACTCCACAAGAAGTAACAGCAGTTAAATAGACTCATGAAGAAACTCAGGTTACATAAAAGACTCCCGTGACTACCGAGGCAGTTATGGAAGTTGAAGAATCTGTGGAGGAAGTTGAAAAAGCAACTGAAGTTGTTGCAACTTGCAACCACTGAAGTGTAAAAGAAGAACAATCTAAGAGCTCAAAATTTAGATTACAAATTATGGGTACTTTTTATTTTTAGCATTGTCTAACTTGGTTTCTATTTTATTTAATCTTCAAAAGCCAAGTGAAAGAATTGTTTGGATGAAAAAATGTGGAGTACGACTACAAGTTTTTCAGTTCAATGTCAAGAAGTTTCAGTTTGATGTATTCTAATTTCAGAGTCTTTGATTCATTGTTATTGCTATAATGATAAATTTGGTACAAATTTACATATGACGTGTGCTAGACGTGTGCTAGAGGAAAAAAAAAAACCCGTTTAGGTGATACAATGTTGTATGCTTCTTAACATTTTTGCTTTTATTCTTAAAATTATACTTTGACGACTTTCGATCAAATTGGTATGTCTCCACTTTAGCTATCTTTTACTAGTTTGACACATTAGAGATATAACATAATTGTATCCAAAAATTAATAAGTAAATGGGTCGAAACAGTCACTTCCACAACATATTATAACAGTTAGTAGTACGTTCATCATTTTAAGCTCCAGAGTGTATAGGAGAATTGTACCGTGACGTACCTCAGCCTCTTTAGCAACTGCAACCTTTGCATAAGGTGCTATACGCGAAAAATTTCTTCTCAAGAGGTCGATCAATGGGTTTTTACAAGCCTGGGAAGACTTTTACCCATGTCCTGAATAACAACAGCAATATTTCATTTTTACACATAAATTACCAAAAAAAATTGGAGAAACAAATTATATATATGATGCACGCGAAACCTTGTAGTTTGCTATCCATTTCAAACAAGCGTAAACTCAAAGGTGCATGCTTTAAACCTATTCTACACATATCTAACTATCTAAGACAATTATTAAACTTTAAATGTATTCCTTGTTTGCGCCTAAATCACGCATCAATAAACAAAGTCTCCATAATCAAAAAGACTACATCCAACATATTCACAACTCAAAGTCAATAAAACAAATGTTTCAATTCCAAACAAACACACCCTAAAAAAGCATCATCAGATGATCAAATAGCATATAACAATGTTAAAAAAACTAGATAAATAAATCAAACAATTATAAGCTCAATTATTTTTATAGAAATTAATCTATATTGAACCCCAACTACATCAGTACATCACTAGATCACAAAATTCACATATATCCCATACACACCTAATGCTTATTCAACAATGACATATTGACATCCCATATTAATTCACATGACTGTTTATGACAAAGACAACCTATCGACCATCTTTAGTCTAGCTTATCTTGTTGGTATTATACTACGGAGTATTATCTTTATTACTAATAGTATAACTGATTTTGTAGTATATAATTATAACCGAAGAAATACTCGTGAAAGTATGTTCCCCGGGTCGTTATGTCCCAACGAAGGTAAGACGGCGATTGAGTCGGCTTGAGTCGCGTGATTGTGAAGTGAATGAGATAATATAATTGAGAATTTTTAGAGTTTTT
The DNA here is from genome assembly GCA_030686995.1 of Artemisia argyi. Lineage (NCBI taxonomy): Eukaryota > Viridiplantae > Streptophyta > Magnoliopsida > Asterales > Asteraceae > Artemisia > Artemisia argyi. The sequence continues at coordinate 247,579,511 of CM060701.1, forward strand.
ATTCTAAAGGAAATGAAATAACAATTAAAAACAATAAAACAATAAGAAATTGAAAACAAGAAAGAAAAATAAGACGGGAAAAGACTTTTAAAAACAATATGTTTGTTAAGCGACGTGAATAAGTTCATCAAGTGTGGGCCAAGGATTGACGACGAATTATTTTCCTTAAACAAGACTATTTTCTCACAACGTTGGTTTATTTTGAAAATAATCCTTTAAAAAGAAAATAATTACTAGATTTGTAATTTGATTATTCTCCGGCTTTTGCCCTTCAAATAATAAAATCACAAGTCTAAATAATCATAACAATTATTAATCACGATCCTCTTTTATGGCCACACTTAACTCACAAACTCGTGCCACCAAGCAAACACTAAAAATAAACTACTCGGAACTCATATTAATAAAATAAAGTTACTTGATAAAATAAAAAATAAAAAAGACTCGATAAAAGAAACAAAATAGATAAGCCAAAATAAAATTCGGCAGAGTTTCGCCTTAGCATAAAGCATAAGAGACCCTCACTCGATAAACGACGAGGCAATGATTATCTAACTTGATAATCTTGGCTAACTCGCCAAAAGAAACGAAACTCGATAAAACTCAAACTTGATAAAAATAAAGCACCTAACTTGATAGAATTGCACCTAACTTGATAAAATTGCACCTAACTTGATAGAATTGCACCTAACTTGATAGAATTGCACCTAACTCATTGTTGCACCTAACTCGATAGAACCCTACACCTAACTCGATAACACCCTACACCTAACTCGATAACAATTTTTGGTCCCTAACTCGATAACAATTTTTTTTTTTAAATTCCTAACTCGATAAAAACACGACAAAACACCATTTTGATCCAAAATAAAGCCTAAAAACTAATGTTTTTCACCAAATCTTTCACTAATCAAACTAGTTTAACCATAAACTTTAAATCCCACCAATAAAAACAAGATTTTAACAACTAAAAATTAAAGATTTTTAGAAAGATAAAGTTTTAGAGAGAGAAAGTAAATAAAACTTAACATTAATTCATTACACTACTCCTATACTAAGAGGACCAACCCTCAACAACCAACCTCTCAAAGTTGGTGTTTAAGGGGTATTTATAGGCTAGGGGCTAGGGCTTCTCTTAACTTTGCCATTGTTGCATATTTAGCCCCTAGACTTTTACAAAATCATGAAAAGCTACTTAAAACTCATTAAAATGCGACTAATATGACTTAATAATTAACGTAATGATCTTGTAGCTTGGATGACTCGAGTTGACTTTTCTTCCAAAGTTCTTCAAAGGACCAAAGTTGACAAATTGCTGAAACTTGGAGGACCGTTATTGTCAAGGTCTTCATACTTCAACTAAGAGTCTCTTTTATTATTCTTTGAATCTCTAAGGATTACTTTTGTCATTTTGGGCTTTTCTTGGATAAATTTCTTCCTCGGCTTCGGCTTTTTACCTTTTTCCAATCTCGTGCTCGTTTTTGTTGGTTTTTGCTTTGTTTTTGTTCATTTTTCACATATCCGTACCTACACATACACAAATACAAAAACATACATTCTCTTGGCATTTTTTGTTAGTATTTGGTGTATTTGGTCTGATTTTGGGTCTAAAAAGGATGTGTGATTAAGCACTCATCAATAACCTTTTCTAAAAAAACATACATCCTTTTACTGTCACAAAAATTAATTATAGAGACTAACAATTGAACATTTAAATCACACAAATTAATCAAAAACACAAGTGTCAGTTGAGATCAACCACAATAAAACAATTAAAAAAATAGGCAATTGATGAGATTGAGCATACAATTGACGAGAAAGATTAACCCAAAGTTGAGATCAAACATAAAATATAGCATGTAAGTATGTACTATGTAACCAAGCAACAAAAAAGCTCCATTATACCTTAGTTTGAAGAAGAAAGAGCGGCGGTGAAACAAAACTTTTAGGGATAACTTTAGGGTTTTTTTTCTTATCTTTGGCCCCTCTTTCTCCCGCTCTCTAATTTTCGTTTCCCTCTCTTGAAATTTGCAAGAAAATTAAGAAAATAAGCTTTTAATGAGTGAATTTGTAAAAGATATTTAGTGTTTTTTTTTTCTTTTTTCTTTTTTTTAATGGGCATATATTGACTTATTTAAAAATTAAATAGCCATTAATGGGCACATGTTTTCTCTCAATTAGAGAATATTATATTTAGTTATTTAAATGTAAATATGGTATTTTCTAAAGTGATACGTATAACATGAGTCCATTTGGCCCGTGCCCGTTTAAGCCCACACCCGTTGAAAAAATATAACTAAACAAATTTTCAATTTTTCTCTTTTCTTATGAAAAATTTGTTAAAAAAATGAGGATTTCTTCAACAACTAAAAAGCCCCTTAGTTACTTTTTTGAATAAATTTGCACCACATATTGTATTATTGATTCACAAAAAAATGAAAGAAAAAAAAAAAGAAAAGTGTCATCGTGGGATTAGATCATGCGACATCCCGTTAAATTTGAGAGCTTCTGCCGTTGGGGTAGAATGTTGAATTATAAAAATTTAACTAAATTTAGTTCTTAACATAATAAACATATATAGAGACAAACAATTATCAAATTAATTATTTGAATAACTTAATATTAGATCTATATTTATTTTAGCATTTATGATGAATTTTAACTTTTCTTTATTTGAGTAAACTGATGGCGTCCTTGGTAATTATAGATCTACAAAGAAAAAGAGCCATTACAAATTAAAAAAAAAATATCGATTTTTATTTAATTAACCGGTGTCCATCATAGAAAAAACGGAGAGACTAGTCTCATCAAAACAACCAATGTCTTTGATTTTTTGAAGATACTGGTTTCTTATAATAGAACCAGTTTTAGTGTGATTTGGATTAAAGAGACCGGGTTGTTAGAAAAAAGTGGTTTGTGTGCTCCTCATGCTCCCTACTTTTTAACTATAGAAACTAGTTTTTTTTAAACCGGTTTCTATGAAGGGGTGTCTATGGCCTTTTGTGTAGTAGTGCAATCTGGTTAGAAGATCATTTAATGGTACATATAATATATTTGTGATAATAAATGTAAACCCTCTTGAGAGTCTATTATGTTTCTCACTGTGTTAATATTCCAATTAAAAATGCTTTCATAATTTCAATTGTTAAGATTTACACTTCATTTAGTGACCACGAAATGACAATATTTATTAAGTTGAGAGTTAAGATCAAATGAGAAATAAAATGAAAATAAGAAGTGTGAGAAGAAACAATAACAGCACATTTTAGGTGCATCTAAAAAACATATCCATATCGTTTTAAATGTTTCCCTTTTATTTAAAATGTGCGGTTAGAAATATTTTCCACTCTTTTTATTTTAATTTTTCAAAAATACTTTCCACTATTTTTTTTTCTTATTAGATCCTTCCTATTAGACGGGTTCTAAACTAGTTAAACATGAAAAATTGAATTACCACTCTTTTGGGGTAACGACATGAAAACCTCTATAAACCAACAAAACATGTTTCATTGTCACGCATTGCAAATAAAGTGAAATGTTGTCTATCAAACACATGTGATTTAGGTAACACGTCTGATTTAGGTGATTAGAAAGGATTAACATACTTCACATCTTTGTTTTCGACTAAATCAATTTCTTTTCTTTTGTTAAAATACGCTTGGCTATGAAGGAGCACATATATTAATTGACGACTTGTAATTTGGTGATATTTTTTAGGTCATTCAAGCCATTTATTGTCATGTTTTCACTTGTTTATGATAGAAGTGATACTTAAAAAATAAAATGTTAATTTTCAGATATCACAAGGATGGTAGACGGATTGGATGAAATAGCCAAGTTCGAGTCAAGTAAAGAAGACTTTAAAGCTGAATTACAGCCAGGGATGGAACCAGAACCAAATATGATTGGGTGGACAAATTTTTTGAAACCGTGATATAGATTCACATTTCGATGTACCAGGTGCATTTAAGAAAAAATAATGTTTTTTTCAAAAATTAACACTACATCGAAAAAATCCATCGGGTTCCCGGGCACCCGCGTGAACCCCCTGATTCCGTCCCTGAATACGGCTTGAGGTCACCTCCATCGTCTCATATTCTAAACAAATAAGAAAAGTTGAGATCTTTGTTCTACGGCTTTGACAAGACGTGGTTTCGCCTGGAAGATATTAACTTGCATGTATGTTTTAGTTAAGAGGAAACTGAATTTGATAGACCACTTGCATATAGATCGGCGGCATGACCATTTTACCAGAATGATTATAGTTGCATGGCTAGTGATAATGAACATTTAATAATTTATAATCATCAATATGCAATTATAACTTGATGTGGATAAGCAAACATTGATACAGTATCTAGTTAAGTACTTTGTCTCTTCACACCTTCATTTTATTTTTCATTATTTTATGCTCTCAGGTGTTTACCAAATTAAGTGGTTCCATATGAACCACTTAATTAGCCTCTTAAAAGTAGGGGTGATCACGGTCCAAAAACCAGACCGGACCTGCCAAGACTGGATCAGACCGAAGACCGAGTTAGGGAAAAACCATAGACCGAGACCGGACCGAATGTGGTCGGTCCGGTCTCGGTCCGGTCCAAATAGGCTAAATGTCTGGTATGTAAGCCGGACCGGACTGGACCGAGACCGAAATAATGAAAAACCCTGGACCGGGACCGGGACCGAGACCGGACCGTTGGTCCTTCGGTCGGTCCGGTTCTCAGTCGGTCCGGTCGGTTTTGTTGATTGGTCTGGTCTAAACGGTTGGATTGCTCACCCTTACTTTAAAGGGAGGACAATGCTTTGGTGGATCTCTCTATTAAGTGATATTAAATGATTGGGCCCACATTAAGTGGTTCATATGAAAAAGAGGGTTGATTTGCACACCACATTTTTTTTATTCTTTCACCACACCCTGTGCATTACAGTGTTGTACGGTGTGCTACCCAACTTGTACAAAATGGTGTTTTTATCAAAAAATTTGGTGTGCAAATCAATTCCCTATGAAAAAAAGAAACACCACAACTCTCTCAAATCAAGTTTTTCTTCTAAGTTATCTTAAGATTTTAGAACATTCAGGTATGGAACAAAGCTTAAATTGATCGGGTGCATTATTTTTTTAACTGTAGTATAAGAAAAAATTTAATAAAACTTTATGATTTTCGATGTTAAAATGATTAAATGTAGTGAAAATTAAGTTCACTGTTCACTTATTGATATACTAATTAAGATAAAACTAGAAAAACAATGCATTGGGATCATGTGCATTTTAAATTTTTTAGTGTTTTTTTTACAAAAATTAGCACTACTAAGCAAAATTTTGTCGAAGTCCCGTGACACCGTAAGACCCTCCCTAGCTCCATCCTTGAGAACATTCACGTAGTTGAACCTCGTTCCCCGAGTTAAACGATCAATCTCGGCTCTTACCTTGGCTATACTACACACCGATTGGACTAAAGGGGTTGCCAAACTTTCTAATCACAAATTGGCACGTACAAAGCTAATAAAAAGAAGGATACAAATTTTAAAAAAATTAAATATAAAGGGGTATAATTTAGCAAGAGAGCCAAACTCACCAATATCATTTGAGTTGTTAAGTTGAATAACTCTAAAAGCACACGGTATGGTGACTTTCAACATGAGTTATGCCTTAACTTTCGCTATGTTAAGGCCGAGTTACCACACCGTGTTGGTGAGTTAAGGGTGAGCGTTAATGGGAGAGTTATGAAAAAAAAAAAAAAAAAAAAAAAAAAAAACCTTTGTTCCACCACTATAAATAACCAATTAACATACAACCTTTTTTTTTTTTTTTTTTTTTTTTTTTTTTTTTTTTTTTTCACATTTTCACAACTCAATTTCATATACATATACTTCCATTTGCTAAAAAAAATGTCAGGATTTAACAACAACGAAAATAGTTTCTTGAATCTCATGGGGTGGAATAACCCAAACGCGGGTTCATTATCAATCAACATCCCTTTGCCTAACCCACTCGGCTTGTCGACCGATGAACTTTACATACAACATCAACGATTTCTAATATGGCAACAAAACACGCTAAACACCAATTTCCAAAATCTACAATTCGAACAACAATCACAACCGCCATCCCAATCATCACATACATAAACCGGAACAAATGAACTATTCGAAGCACCTACGTCTCCTCCAAAGCCATACAAATGAGGTGGTAAACGAAAGGCCAAAATATCCAAAGAACCCTAACCAAATGACGAAAATCCCGACATGACCAATACTTCAAAAACTAATTGCAAATTGTTATGTGGTCGTTACCGAGGATCCACAAGTCGGGCGTGCACAAGCTTGCTATATGTTTTGGAGACGGGTTATCAACGAGTTCAATAGACTCAATTTCAACCACGCAACAAGAATATGTTAACAAGCAAGTAGAAAACGTTGAACCGTGATTGCACAAAGTTCAACGCGTTCAACAAACGTGCAAAATATTTGGAAAAAAGTGGGGAAAATGAGTTGGATAACATGAAACATGCTAGAAAAATGTACCGTCATGAGCATAAAGATGCACCGTTTAATAACAAGGATGTGTGGGAGGTTTTGCGTGCTTATAAAAAATGGGACGCACCGGAAGGGGTTGATTTAACCGGCGATGTCCCAAGCCAAACAAACAAGGCGTTATTCGGTCAAGATGCTCAACCACATACGATGGGCAAAAAACATGCTTCGAAGAAAGCCAAGTCCGGAGCACGACAAATACCGGGGGAGCGAGTACCGGAGGAACGAGCTCGTCAATCCAATTCGGGGAGGCTATGGCATCCGAGTATTGTATGAAATGGGAAACCGCTCAAGAGGCGTATCGGGCGGCTAAAGAAAAAGATCTAACGATTATGAGGTTGGAAGAGATGAAATATCTCGGTACCGACACTTCCAAAATAGATCCAAACATTGCGTGTTGGATCGATCCAGAAAAGGACATAATCATCAAAAAATATAATTTGCAACCTCGACAGTAGATGTAATTGTATTTTGTAATTTCCTTATGTTGTAGTTCCTTTACGTCGTGTTTTTTTAATTTCGTATCTTTTTTCGTTGTATTTTTTTTTTAAATTCGTCTTGTAATGTTTAAGTTTTAATGTTATGTTATTTATTAAATGAAATATTAGTTTTAGTTTATGGGTTGAATTTGTAAATGGTTGAGTTATGATAAGGGAGTGTAAATGGTTGAGTTAAAATTGAAATTTTAAAGCTGACGTGATGCTGAGTTAAGTTATCACTTGATGTTATTGCACGTAGTGCTCTAATGCTACATTACATCTTTTTCACTTTAAAACAATAGGATATACATCAAATAAGCAAATATGTGTCAAATTAAAGCAATGAATCTCAAATGTATTGTTATAGTTACTTGTTATTCTTCTCATTTTATGTTTTTTCTTTTATTTGTTTAAGCTTGTATGTGAGCTTATGAGTTTATTTGATTGCGACTTAAATTCCATAATCCTTAATTTTCCGGCTTATTTTAAGATTTTTGGGCTTATATAAGTTTATCATACTATAATAAACTTATATAAACCCACAAGTCTCAATATAAGCCGAAAAATTGGGGCTTATGTAAAGTGAAACACAAATAAGTTCAAAAACCACGTATAAGCCTTAAACAACACCCCCGTTTGTTTTTTGTTACTAAAGTATAATAAAGGGTGCAAAATGTGAAAAGTGAATAAGAAAGGGGGCTAGAGAGCCAAAGTCACTCACCAATATCATCATCATCTCAGTCGTTAAATTGAATTGAATGAATCATAAAAGTATAAAACCACAAATAATAGTCACTGAGATTTACCACCATGGAAGAACAAGTTGATCATCAAAACCAAGAAGTAGAAAACACATTAATAAATTTCCTTGATTCACTATTTGGTCTTAATCGATTCATTGTCCAACACTCTTCTTCGTCAGGTAATTCATCACTTTATCATTTCATTTTAATAAAGGGGGTGTTTGTTTAAAGGGGTTTTTGTTTCGTCTTATATAGCTGGCTTTTTGTGGCTTATTTTGCAACTTTTTGGGTTTGTTTAAGCTTATATGTGGCTTATGAGCTTATTTGTTTAAGCTTTTATGAAATATAAGCCGAAATCAAATAAGCTCATAAGCCCACATATAAGCTTAAACAAACACCCCTTTATATAAGCTTATTCTACTTTTGAAAAACTCATAAGCCAAAAGGTTTGAGCTTATAAACAACAACACCAAATCCCAGTGTAGCGGAGTATTAGGGAGTTAGAATGTAGACAGATTATACCCCTAGTAAACCCGAAGCTGAAACAAACACTCCCTTATTTATTATGCTTGCCCCGAAACAAACTTATTTATTTTCTGATTTTACCACTGGTTGTGATGTGTGATTCAGGGGCGGACCATATAGTTGTTAAGGCAATTATGCATTGCCTTAACAACTAATATAGTGAATTTTGTTTTAAGCAATACCCGACCTGACCCAAACATTTTCAAAATTTTACTGCTTACAAAAAATGTTGTACTCGATTGCCCCCTCTAACTAGATTCTTTGGCTCCGCCACTGGTGTGATTATTCTAGGAACTTGTGCTTAGGATTGTTTTTGGCTGTGTTTTGGACAAAAAAAAGTGGATTGTGTTTTGGGCTTAATAATAAACCTATGGTAATTCAGGGATGGTTGGAATTGGCAGGTGCTCGCTATTCGATGGGTGCTTCACGTGTAAACACCGCATTGCTTAATCTTCAACCCCATTCTGCTGCTACCACTGTTGAGATTACTCACCACCAAGATGGTACTATCTTCCCTTTAAACTTAACCACACATATCTTCCATTTAATGTTTTCCACAGCCATTCTTGCTTGATTAGTTTGTTCACATAAGGCACACCCTGAGTATTATTTCAGAATGTAGGATGTATTCACGAATCACGAGAGATAACTACCGAGCCTTTTTGTGAAAATGTCATCCAGTTGTGTAATGTCCTGTATATTCACCTTCCATGGCAAAGGTTAAGAGGGTGTTTGTTTAAGCTTATACGTGGCTTATGAGCTTGTTTGTTTTTCAGCTTATATTTCACAAGCCTCAATTTTCCGGCTTATTTACTTATATAAACCCATAAGTCTCAAAGTAAGCCGGAAAATTGGGGCTTATGAAATATAAGCCGAAATCAAATAAGCTCATAAGCACACGTATAAGCTTAAACAAACACCCACTAAAAAAGTTGATAGTAGAATAAGCCAAAATGAAAGATGAAATTCCTATTCATCAATTTGGTTCGGTATATGTTTCATCTCTAATGGGTATATGTAAAATCAAAATTGTAAAGAGTAAATGGGTCAAGTGTATTTTCATCTTATTCAGAAATTTTGATTTTTATTGAAATAATATCGATTCTCTAATCATATTTGGTACACTGATTTTATAGAAAATGTCTGTTGTGTAATCGACCTGTTTCAACCTGATTCAATATTAATGAAGGATCTGCCCATTGGACTTATTGCCAACCCACCCGACTCTCCCATTGTTTTCTACCTCTGCCTAAAAGAGATGAAGTAATAATTCTAGTTTGTTAACGTGTATGCCTGGACGTAAACTTCTGCAAATCATAAACTTAGATTCACACAGCCATAGAAATTGGATCCAACCTAGTTTTGCCCCTTAGTTTTGCAACTTTTTGGCTTATATAAGCTTATTCCGACATAATAAATATGTATAAGCCGGAAAGTTTCGGAATAAGCCACATAAAGTGAGCTTATGAAACATAAGCCAAAAACCAAATAACTATATAAGCCGAAACAAACACCTCATTAAGCTTATTTGCCCGGCTTATTCAACTTTTGAAAATCCAGAAAGTTTGAGCTTAATTATAAGCTCAAAGATCCATAGAGAGAGACCTTAGCTTATTCTGGTTAAAAACCAAATCCTTGCAGAGTTTTTAATTCACATCTATGCTCATCCAAAGTCATACTTTGCCAGTAAAAATGATGTTGCAACCATTCTTTTTGCTGGTACAGGACATCAACTCTGTTGAGGGGTGTAGTAACCCCTGAATATTCACATTTTGCAGGATACTACCTTATGGTGACATATACTATATAATTTAGATAGGTCACTAACACAGTCCTACTATCTCAACTAGATACATAGGCACCATGTTAAGATCATCAAATCATATAGAAATGTCCCAAGTTACTAGCCATCTGCAATAAACATCTTCATCCAAACACCCCTTAATTCATCAGCTCAAAATCAGTTATCCACATTTTAGATCATAGGTGTGTTGGCAGCTGCTATCTCATGAAAGTCTTGCAGTAAACTATCTTCCTCATTAATAACATTCATCACCACTTTCCACTTCTTGCAGACATCTCAACTTGTGCAATCTTTTTAACCTTTAAGATTGACAGTTTGAGCCTTAAGTAATTCACAATAGTCTTTATCAGTTCACTTGCATCTCTTCTCATTTGAGAATATTCTTCTATTTCTTTCAATCCAAATGTAGTATACACATGCTGCAAATCCAATTCTCTTTAAGATGCTTTTGATTGACTTGTTGATTTTTTGCCTAACCATGAAGTTCACAATATCATCCCATTTTCCTGGCATTGAGTCTTGTTCAGTTCTTTGTTTGAAATCATTCCATATCCTCCTTGCATAATTGCATTCAAAGAAAAGATGGTTTAGAGAATCAGGACAATCATCACACAAGGAGCATGTCATATGTCTGTCAGGGTACCATTTAAGCAATCTGTCTTGAGTGGCCAGTCTCCCATTAATAGCAATCCATAGAATGAAAGAGTGTTTGGGTGTAAAATTATAGAACCAGTTGAGATCACACCATTCTACTTTGTTGCCATTTGGCCTCCAATCTTTCCAAGTCTTACTAGTTGAGAATTTAACACATCTTCCATCATTAGAACACTACAAGTATCTATCATTTGAATCATTAAGCAGTAATTGATTGCACAATAGGAAAACTGTTACTCCATTCAGTAGACCAACTCCATTGTCCTTCATTAATCATTTCTTTGATCTTCATATTACAATCAAATCCAGCTTGTTCAACATCATTCATTGATATATACTTGCTTAAAGGATCAGGTCCCCACCATCTATCATGCCATAGAAAGATACTAGCCCCATTGCCAATTTTACATACCATATGGTTTCTCATTTTGTCTCTGAGCTTTAGAATCTGTTTCCACCCATAGCTTGAGCACTTATCATGATCCACAGTCCACACTTGAACCCTTTAACCTAACCACATTGATCCATTTGATCCAAAGTGATTCCTTTTCACTAGCCACATTCCACAAGTGTTTAGACATGAAATCTTTAATTCCAAGACCACCTTCATCTTTAGGTTTACACACATATTTCAATATTCTCTTTGAACTCTTTATCAGCTTTTATCTGAACGAGAACCCTACCTTCACTACACATTCTAGCTGTAACTTTGTCCATGATAAGTGGGTTCCCTAGGCTGCTAGCAATAGCACTAATACCTTTAACAGTCCAAGCCTCCATTGGTACATTGTGCAGTTTGATCTAGCATGGTAAAACCTCTGGCTCTCTTCTGTCAACAATAATACTTGGATCCCATTTTGTACCATAAGAGGCTTATTATTTACCAACCATGGCCCACTTTCAAGTACCTGATTCATACCCTCAGTTTCTCTAAACTTAAACAAGTACAAACCATTTTGAACCACAATATCCTTTAACCCATATTTCCCCCACATTTTGCCTAGATTGTACTTAAGCTCATAATATGACATTTTGCAACCAACAAAGTCGCCACACAAAGTGAACATCCATTTCATGCTTCCTTCCCTAACAAGTTCCTCATCCAACACAACAACTTCTCTCCCCTCCTCTATCTCAATAGGAATCAAACTTAGTTTGTTTATGATCTCATTCAGTTCATTTTTAGTTGCATCAGCAAAAGTCTTTCTCACATTGTTATTATTCACATTATGATTATTATTATTCAGCTCCCTTCTGTTCTCACACTTATTTTCACATGTATCAGTATTGCAAACATCATTGTTCCTAAATTCATGTGATTCAGTGTTATAGTTCAATGAAACAGTGTTGCTTACAGTGCTTTCAGTAAGCTTTTCCATGTTACTAGCAATCCCATTGTTTTGATCATTTACAGTATTTCATTCTCTTTGTTTATCAGCAGTATCTTTACCATTAACCCTTTCATCCTAACAGATTCATTAAGCGTAGGGAATTCAACTGCATCCAAACACCCCTTATTCCCATCAGTTCCACTAACATTCCTATCCAAACATCCCACATCCTCCATTGTATCACCCACAGCAACATTCTCAGTACATACACTAGCATCAATAGTCTCTTTATTCCTAGTATGCTGTATTTCCCCTGTTTCACTTCCTTTAGCTTTTGAATTATTCTGTTTGACTTTCGTCACATCATAATCAGTATCCAAGAGCTTATTAGGTATTTTGGTTTTCCGTTTGGAAGTTCTACCTCTAGGTGACATGATGAATCACAATTGATCACTAAAGCTGCTCAGAATTGCTTAAAAACAGAACGAATTGCACACTCCAAACAATTAGATGATTCAATTATGAAATTAGGTTTTGGCTCCAAAATCGGAAAATTTAAAACATGGTGAATTTTGGGGAAAACGATACCAATCGATGCGGAATTGAATTCTGAGTTGATTGTTCGGTTTAGATTTTGAAAATACGTACAAAATGGAGATCAAATCAAGGTTTTAGAGGTATTTTAATGGTGGAATTTTGGCTGGAAGTTAGTTAGATATTTTGATGCAATGTTTCTTCTTGTTTATAGACTACTGAGTTCACAACCTATATAAGCCAAAAAGAATTAAGTAAGAAAAGTCCAAGGAGTTTACATTGGAAAATCGCGAACCAATGAACTGACGACAATGAGATATAAGGACATAAGGCTCAAAACATATATGTCTACCTGCCTCAAAATTTTAACAAGCCAGCCAATTAAGCTTAAACAAACACCCCATTCAGCTCCTACCACAGTAGAGATTGTGTTTTGTCTCTATATTTCGACAAAAAAAAGTGGATTGTGTTTTGGGTTTAATAATCCTATGTAATTCAGGGATGGTTGGAATTTGCTGGTGCTCGATATTTGATGGGTGGTTCACGTGTAAACACCGCATTGCTTAACCTTCAGCCTCATTCTGCTGCTACCACAGTAGACATTACTCATGACCAAGATGGTACCATCTTCCCTTCAACCTTAACCACACATATCTTGAATCATTTGCTCGATTAGTTTAGTATTACAACTTCAGAACGTAGGATATGATATGTGTATATTCACGATCGAGCCTTTTTGTGAAAATGTCATGTATAAGTTCACCTTCCATGGCAAAGGCTGAAAAAGTTGACACTAGTAATAAGCCAAAATGAAAATGCCGGTTCAGTATATGTGTAAAATCAAAATTGTAAAAAAGTAAATGGTCAAGTGTATTTTCATCTTATTAAGAAATTTAGATTTGTATTGAAGTTATATCGATTTTCTAATCATATTTGGTACACTGATAATATAGAAAATGTATGTTGTGTAATCTACCTGTTTCAACATGATACATGAATGAATGATCTGCCCGTTTGACTTATTGCCAACCCACCCGACCCCCCATTTTTTTCTATCTCTGCCTAAAAGAGACGAAGTAATAGTTCTAGACTTCTAGTTTCTTAAGTTTTAATGTAAACATCAAACTTCGATTCACACAGCCATAGAAATTGGATCCGACCTAGTTTTGCCCGGTAGTTTATGTCCTAAGCTTTGGTTCACAAGCAATTGCCTTCTTTGAAGGTATAGACTAATTAAAAAACTTTCCTTTGTTAGTTTTGATGACAAGTGAATGGAGATCAGATCGTGAGAAACTTATCAGACACCCTTTTTTGTTTGCTGAGATATCTAAGGAAATAACAGTTTAGCTCAACTATTTTGCTTAATTTAAAGAAAAGTCAAGTACTTTTTTGTAAAGTTTCAGGGTCAAAATCTAAAAGTCATCATAAGCAAGTTTTAGCTAGTGCACATTGTATAACATGAAAATTTTAAAATCCTTAGTTACATACTTAGAGATGACGTGATATGTAAATATGAAATATACTGCACATTCTGTGTCCCAGACAATTCAACGTGTGACATAATTTTTTAAGAATATGTGATTAGTCAAATGTCTATATTGAAATGGTCATCGTTGTCAACCAAACTAAATTTTATCTGTAATTTGTGCTGGTAGCCTAATAACTTTATCTAATGTTTATGTCAATATGACAACCTTGTCATAGTCGCCCCCAAATGATAATTGATGCAACTTTCATGAGAAGTGGGTACTAAATGATCTTTCAATGTCACACTTATGTGTTGTCTGGTGATTTAGGCTCAGAAATGTCATGCTAACAGGTGTAGAAAAGAATTCTCGTCTTTCATTCAAATGAGAGATGTTTCAGCCTTTTGAAACCAAATGAAAACACATTTTTTCCACATACATAATTGATGTTGAGTTTGTTACTTATTTGTAATTTTTTGTATTTGTCGAATTTTGCAAATTTTGATGATATTGCTAATTCATTAAATCCATGATATTTTTTGAAGTCTGACTTCTTCGTTTATCATATGGAAGGATTAAACTCCAAGAAAAGTTTTAATTATCGCAACTTTGTGCGAAGTTTTAATGGAAGGATCTGTTATATTTACTGACTACTTATAAAGGTTTCTTTGTTCATAAAGGAAACCAGGAGAGTTCACCGGAAAGCAGCATTGAATCTGTTACTAATGCATCACCAAGAGAAAGCAACGGATCTGAAATCAATGCATCACCACGTAAAATAGAGAATCCTGTGAGTGAATCAATACGGTTCTGAAGTTTGTTTCAACTTTCTTTTCTGACAATAGTAGAAATACATTTTTGCAAGAACAATCATTAGTTTTTTTAACCAACAGTGGAAGTATGATAATTTGACAACTAACCACCAAGTTGCTATTTTCGTTAAACGAAGAGCTGCCAAGTATTTTATGATTGTGACTCCCTTGCTATCTTCTTTTTTATGTATGCAGCTTCAGAAAGAACGAGCGGTACTATCAATGTTTGGGACTTTAATCAATGTTTGGGACTTTAGTTTCACCCAAGCTTCGGGCCTCTCAACTTACATTTGTGACAGGTGAATTCAGAAAGCTATTTATAGAAATTGTCAAACTCCGAGCATAACGATATCTATTATATTGTTCATCATTTTTCCTGACTTATGGTAAAAAGAAATCATTATTTCCTTTGTCGTGCAGCGCTAGAAACACTCGTAGAAATAGCCAATGCTCGTTCATCTATTCTTAAATCTTATGAGGCGTTACATAGGGATATGAAAAGCACCAAGGGATAACAAGTGACAGGGTTCAACTGTCTATAATTGAAGCAACAACATTCACGTGTCGAGAACAAAAATCAATGCTAAACACTCCAGCTTAAACTTCAGATTTTGTTCATCAGATAACGGATCTTAAAATTTTGTGTAATAGTTTATGAACAAAAGATCTTGGATCATTTTTGTTTGCAGGAATTGTATTAATATCTGATATACTAATTTATTCGACTTTAGACAGTTAAGAAATTCTCAAGACACCAATTTCCTTGACGTGTTACACACTTATGCCATATTGGTTTATTTCGGATATATACCAAAGTATCTTTCAGATATATAACTAGTTTAAGGACACGTGAAATATCTGTTCAAAGCAAATAAGTTACGTGTATGAATGATCTGGGTACCAAAATTTTTCTACATTGGATTTATGGGTCTTGTTATGGTTCAATGAAACTGATATCTGTTTTACCGAAGTATTCCTACATGGCATTCCATGTTATCACTCTTGAACATTTTACTAATTAGTAACCTAACCTCTGGTTTCAAAACAATCCATCGCCTCAACCCACATCAAAACAATCGCCACAATCAATCACCGCCTAACAAATTAGATTCTTAATGATGGGGTATGGATTTTAAAACGCAACATCTGATAACAAATTTAGCTGTCAATAATGTGTTAGTGGATTTGTATTAGAGTTAGACTTATTAGTATTTGTATTAGATTAGGATTGATATAAGGACAAGTGTTAAGCTATATTAATTGGGTCATATGTATGGTGGTGTCATGAGACTAAAACATTTGTGCTTGTTTGGGTTGAAGTTGGTATTACTTTGGAGGACATTTTTGGTTATTGCTGGTTTTTCGGTTTTGGGTCAAAATGTTTTGATCATGTACGTGACAAATGATTGCTCAATTTTCTATTATCTTAAAAGCTAGGGACTATAAGTGAAATAAAAGTTGACTTGGAGTCAACCAAGCACTTACCTTTACTCTTTCAAACTCAACTGTACTTCCATTTTGATCGCATTCAATCAAATTCATTTCAAAGACTTCCATCCATCTTATAACAGTAATTCGTTACCTTTTTATTGTAAGTCATCTTTTATTCTGTTTCCAGTTAATTACTTTTTATTGTTTCATTTTTGTATTTGCATATCTTATTAAGTGTTGACCATGGCCGGGTTTTCATTTTTGTATTTGCATACCTTCTGTGGTTATTATATGTATGTTGGGTTCATATGACGGGTTTGGTCCGTTGATAGTCGGACTTTCGCATTTGTAATTTCTACGACCATTTAAGTTAGTTGTAGTTTTAGATTTGTGTGGCCCGAATTATAATAATATATTGTTTTCACTATCTATATTTTGCTTGATATGTTCTACATTCTTTCTTTTTTAACAGCTAACATATATATAAACAATTAATTAGCATGTTTGTCCTGTCTACATGTTACATGTTATAACACAAAAGCACTCACATGTTTGATTCTTTTATGCTCTACATAGGGGGTGTTTGTTTAAGCTTATATGTGGGCTTATGAGCTTATTTGTTTTTTTACAAGTTTCAAAATAAGCTGAAAAATCGAGGCTTATGAAATATAAGCCGGAAATCAAATAAGTTCATAAGCCCGCATATAAGCTTAAACAAACACCCACTTACTCATGGATTCTTAATTGGTACTGATTCAGTGTTTCATCTGTATTTTTACTTTATGAAAACGTTTACTGTACTTGTAAACGCAGCTCGATCTCATTATTGAAAATGGCTACTACGTCCATTCCTCATCGGTGGAAATATGATGTCTTTGTAAGTTTCAGAGGTGAAGATATCCGCAAAAACTTCATGGATCATATGTTCAATGATTTCAAGCAAAAAGGAATTCATGCTTTTAGAGATGACAGAGAGTTGCCTAAAGGAGAAGAGATATCTCCTCAACTCTACAAAGCCATTGAAGAATCAAGATTTTTGATAGTTATCTTCTCCAAAAATTACGCTTCTTCAACATGGTGTCTGAGGGAACTTGTCAAAATACTTGAGTGCAAGCAGATTGAAGATCCCAAACATGAGGTTCGGATTATCTTTTATGATGCCAAGCCTGATGTTGTAAGGAAACAAAAAAGGAGTTACGCAAAAGCATTTGCCAAACATGATGTTTCAAATAGAACAGAGGTGGATAAATGGAGGGAAGCTCTATGCATGGCGGCTAACTTATCTGGATGGGATCTCCAGGACATGACAAATGGGTAAATTTCTTGTTTTTGTGTAATTAGTCTTGTAGCTCTACTAAAGCTTAACACTATGTAGTTTCTCTTACTTATTGTGTCTTTGTGGTTAACAGGTATGAGTATAAGTTCATCGATTGCATCTCCAAAGACATACTCAAAAAATTATGTGACGGGCCCTTGCATGTTGGTGAAAACCTTGTTGGCATAGATTTCCATTTTTACAAATTAAACTTGTCTTGCTTCATTGGGTCACATAAGGTTAATATGCTTGGTATTTGTGGTATAAGTGGAATAGGAAAGACAACCCTTGCCAAAGCTGTCTATAACTCGATGCATACCCACTTTGACGGGAGTTGTTTTTGTGATAATGTCCAAGGAGTTGAAAAACAACAAGGCCTAACGCAAGTCCAGATGCAAATGATTGGTAAGATTCTGAAAACAGATGATCTGAAGATATCAAGTGCTGGTGAAGGTTCTATGGTAATAAAGCAAAGGATGGCATGTAAGCCGATCCTGCTTGTTTTGGATGATGTGAATAACGTGGAGCAGTTAGAAGCACTAGCAGGTTCACGTGATTGGTTTTATCCTGGAAGCCTTATTATTTTCACCGGTAAAGACAAACAATTGCTAAGGTCTCATAAAGTGGATGAAATTTATGAAATGGAGTCTTTAGATGATTATGAAGCTCTTGAGCTCTTTAGTTTGAATGCATTTGGTGAAAGGCATCCTACAGAAGATTTTGAAGAATTTGCTTCCCAGATTGTGAAATATTTGCATGGTCACCCTTTGGCTCTCAAAGTTATTGGTAGATCACTGTATGAAAAATCTATAGATTTTTGGAAAGGCGAATTGGAAAGACTCCAAACATATCCTAACTCAGAGATAGTACAAAAACTACGACCAAGTTTTGATAGCTTGGCATCTGATCAGAAAAGAATGTTTCTTGACATTGCATGTGCGTTCATTGGGGAAAATAAAGATTTTGCTGCAAATGTACTACACAGCAGTCATTGTTCTGCAAATGCTATTATTGAAGTTCTAGCTGATAAGTTCCTAATAACAGTATCCGAAGATTGTCTTCAAATGCATGAATTGATTCAAATCATGGCAAGGGAAATTGTTCGTGAAGAATTTATTCTGACTGGGAAACAAAGAAGATTGTGTATATCATCAGCATCGAGTGAAAAGAAAGTAAGAAGTGGCATATTCTTCTTTACCCTCATATTCATATAAAAGTATACACAATTGCATATGTTACTCTTTCTAATTTAAGTTACATGTTCTTGCTTTTTCAGGTGGCAATGACTGAAGCAGTTGAAGTTCTAGTCCTTTTGTTAAGGGAATCTAGTCAAAAGGTTCACATATACGCTAATTCTTTTGCTTTTATGAAAAATTTGCGGATCCTGAAAATTTATGCTGAGGAAGAATTTGATCAGAAAGTGGAATTGAAGGGCTACAATGTGAAGTACTCAGGAAGTTTGGATTTTTTGTCCAATGAGCTAAGCTTGTTTTGTTGGCATGGATGCCCTTTCAACTACTTGCCTCCAGAGTTCTATCCAGAAAACATTGTTGCCATCGACTTGTCTCACAGCAACATACAACAACTTTGGACAACACCAAAGGTATTTACTTGTTCATACATGTGTTCATAATCGACACCTCGAGAAATAAGAACTAATCCTTTTTCTATTGATGCCAGTGCTTAAGAAGGTTGAAAGTAATGAAGCTAAGGTACTGTTGTAACCTAACAACCACACCTGACTTCTCAGAGACTACAAATCTCGAAGAGCTAGATTTTGAAGGTTGTGTGAATTTGGCTACAGTTCACCCATCTATTGGAATGCTTAATAAGCTTGTTGTCTTAAATCTGAAAGACTGCACACGGGTTGGGAGTTTTCCTGAAGCCTTTTGGTCTAGATGCTGGACTTCAATCTCTGGTTTCATATGGAACCAACAACATCCCCAAAGATCAGTTTCATTGGCAGGTTTAAATATGTTAAAGTCCCTGAATTTCAGCTACTGCAATTTAGTTCAAGTGCCCGATGGCATTGGAAGCTTATCATGTTTAGAGGATCTGAACTTGTCAGGGAACAATTTTACTAGCTTGCCTGGAAGTTTGAGTCAACTTTCTAGTCTTGAATATCTTGATGTTGATGGTTGCAAGAAGCTGGAAGTGTTGCCCGAACTTCCAGATAGCCTATATTATCTTCATGCAAGTCATTGCACCTCCTTAAGTTCAATTAGGGGATCAAACCCAGTCATGAGCAAAAGGTACACTTATCTCAACAATTGTCCAAAATTGTTTAAGGTGTTGATATCGGAGACTCAATGTCTCGACTCATCTGTAACTTCCCAAGGCTCTCAATTTTCTTCTTTCCTTCGGTATGCGCATAACAGATGTGGATTGTTCCGTTTGCCAGGAAGTTCCATTGAGGGTATGGAAATATATTATGATGGAAATAGCATTCCAAATTGGTTTACAAATAAAAGTTTGGGAAATCATGTAAAGGTTGAATTGCCATCAGATTGGAGCTTCAGTAAGTTAAGGGGATATGGAGTTTGTGTTGTTTTTAAAAGAAAAAAACCTGACACATATTGGCCATCTTTTGGATACTATGTAGAGAACTTTGATGGAGCTTCTTTGGGATCATGCAATCCATACTACTATGATGAATATTTTGAGGATAAGCCAATAAGAATTGATGAGTCAGATATGATATGGTTGCTTTATACGAAATTGACAGGTGAAATATGGAAATTGAAGGAAGCAAAGAATTTTTTAACATTTTGTTTTTGTGAGAGTGAAGAAATTGAAGTGAAGGAGATGGGTGTAAGACTTGTTTGTGATGAAGATTTAGATCAAGAAGCAGACTTGATTATGTTTCAAGACATCCCTCTATCACAACATGGTGGGGCCTTGTGCAAGTTTGGGAGTATTGGGCCTCGTATCGTATGGTCATGGTAGTCTAATAAAAAACCTTTATTATAATTATTTATTTGGTCGTTTTATTGAATAATCTGTGATAAATCCATGTCTTTGTTTTAGATAAAGAGCTTTTTTGTAGGAGACATCCACCATGTGTTTGATGAAATGCATGAGTAGAAATCATTTACTATTATACCAGCACACTGTGTAGCTAGCTATTATTACTCTTCAGCTTGTTTGTATAAAATTTTTGGATTTCCAACAGATTTAGAATAGATTGCTGTCTTTTGAAATTGCCATGCGTACAGTAAGATAAGAAACTTTGCTGCGGTTAAAGCACATCTTTGTCAGAAAAACTTGACATGTGCTTTGATCGCTGAAAATGTTCTTGATGCTTACATTATGCATCTCTTCTTTGTTGCACGTATAGCTGAAGCTTAGTTCTTTGAAGTACCTACCTGACATGCAAGATGCTACATGTGTTTCGACACATTACATACGGGTCAGATTTCAACCCGTTTACCAAAGATGTGTCTTTTACCATTTATGTGATTTACACACTCAGGAGGTGCACATAAGTGGTATTGACATTGGTTTAAAAGATTACTCATCGCCAATTTACTAGGACAAACGAGTATTAATCACACTTCAATTCCAAGATTGCCTTTCCCTTAACCTTGATCTCCACCTTCTTTGTAGCTGGGACAATCCGGAAAAACAGAGCTCTTATCTAACACCAAACTCAATACCAGCACCCAGGTGGTTTCTTTAAATTTTATATTTTAGTCATTTCACTTCGCCCATAGGCAAAAATAAACTCGAAACTTTCTCATTGGGAGGCCGCCTGCACTTTCAAAACCACTAGGACTGCAATTTGGCCAAACCACAACTATGCCGCCTGCATACTCTTTTATCTATTTGACAGTGTGTTTCTTTAATTGACCCATATGATAATGAGCTTTTCATATATAGTAGCCCACACCAGGTGTTTGTTAGAATGGAGTATATCAGTAGAAATCATTAACTATTATATTGGAAAACAGTTTGGTAGCTATTACTCGTCAACTTGTTCGATTTTGCAACCCGCTGATGTGTGGTTGCAGTTAAGAAACTTGTATTTTGTTTTGAAGTTGCTATGTGTATTGTAAGATTATAAGCCTTGCTGCAGTTTACAATCTCTGGAAAAGATTATCGACAATGCTTGTCGAGACTACATTCTTGCCTGCCAGTTGAAGTATAGTTTACTGATCATATTTATGTAGTCCAGTTTTGCAGCTCTTCATTAAGCTTATCTTTTTATAACTAGCTAGTTGGGAGAAATGCCAGGACTAGATATAGTTGACTGTTATGTAGGCTAATATGCATTTTTAAAGAGACAATGTGAGAGCATTGTCGAAACAAATATGCTAATTGATGATTAATATTGGTAATTTTATCATAATAGACAGTTGGATATGAGTTATTTTATCAGGTCCTATGTCTTCCTCTAACAAAACTTAAAATTTCTAGGAAAATATTAGAAACAAATAACCAAAAAGCCTTTATAGGAAACAACTATTACACACCCTTATAATGCTAACATACTCAAGTTTTGCTACCTGACATTACTTAGATGTGGTACGCAGAGGAGCTTGAGTTTCATACACTTGCATGAATTTGTAACACCCAAAAGTCGCTTGCAAGTATAATCAAAAGTGAATTATGAATTCACCAACAATGTTGGAAATCCAACTTTTATGAAGAAAGAAAAAACAATCCCCATCCTTCATGAATACAAAAAGCCTCTTCGCAGTATAATAACACCACCAAACTCCAAACTAAAATACCCATTTATCAGTTTCATTTTTCCCCGTTTGACTTTTGACGACACCTTAAACAGTCCGCTTGACCCAAAGGGATCTGAGTCATCAAATGAGTATGTATGACCATGGTCATAACCCGCATTGCTACTCATTGAATCAAACCTTGCGAAACTAGGGTCTTGTGCCGTGCTGCTCATTGTGTCAAATCTTGAGAAGTTATTATCCTGTGTGGAGCTGCTCATGGAATCAAATCGAGAAGGTTTCTTGTTTGGGAGAACCTCGGTCAGTGGCACTGAAAGAGTCATATCCCGAGAAATTATCAAAGAAAGAATTCTCTGCTCTTCCCCCACTGTATCGTGGTGAGGTGCCAGCTCGAGAAGCTGGTGAGCCAGGAATCGAATCATCAAACCCAAATGGACTCTTTTTCTGGAAGAAACTGTTATTGCCTTGCGGGGAATCACTTTTCCTTGGACTTGCAGTGAAATGTACTGTATTAATTTTCATGCAATGATATAATTGAAAAAAAGATATGAACTCACCTTAGCTGTGTCACTATTGAATCCCCACACCGAATCTACATCATCATTGTTGTCAAAAGTACCCCATCAATAGACTAGTGCATGTTTAGATCTTTCCACCAAACAAGGTACACGTTTTGTTGTATTTAGACAATGAAAGATCAGACCATAAACTGAATCCGATTGGTACCTTTCTGTGTCAGCATCAAAGTTCTTTCCGAAATGGTTAAATGAATCCTCCTTGGTTGGACTTTCAAATATTTTTTGCGCCGTGGGACTACCAGCTGGGCTTTTAGCCGACTCATCTTCGTTATGTGCGTATGCTGATTCAGTCTCGAAAGGCTTCTCTGACTTCCTGTCAGCATTTGAATATGAATCCTCAGAAACGTCATCCATCGTAGACGAGTTTTCTGCCTGAGATGTTGATTTGGTTAAGTGCAAAGTGCAAATGTAGTTGAAGAGAATAACGTGAGAACATATGATAGAGGTAGCAAAATAGATTGGTTAACTAATAAATTAGATGTGTTTGGGTCAAAACGGATATTTTGTGTGGAACACGGGTTGGATTGACCCACCAACGCTGATATCTTTTAACAAAAATGAGCTGGCATTGCTCCTTCTATGATAAATAGTTACTATAAAACAAAGAGCGTCATACCTTCGTCTTCGAATTTATCCCAATCCTCATTCCCACACTGCAGATATCTCTGGAATTCCAAAAACAAAATAGGTGAACCATGACTCAATATCAATCATTTTATTATAATATTATACAAATACAGTGACATTATTGCTAATGAAGTATTCTGAGATGAAAGATGATACCCTTTGGAAGCTCAATAACTGCAGTTGACTCGACATCAATTCCATGTTTTTGCAACGTTCAGTTAAAGCCATCAGTAGTTCCTCGAGATCGGATTGGATACGATCAGTACTGGAGCATCTGTGGGTTGCCTTGTAAAAGCATTCAATGCACCCAGTGGTTCTATCTTGGCTGGAGTCTGGGGCTAAGAAGTTACAGGACCAATTGCAGAAGAAACGGGTGGAATCCTATCTATGTCTAATCAATCCCTAAAACTTCTTATTGATACAGTAGCCCCAACACCTCTGCCCCCAAGCCAATCACCTAAGACATTCGAGTTTCATAGACCAGGACCGGTCAGACCACCACCTGCCGGAAAACTAGGACCACCAACACCCTGTGATGGAAGAGGCCTGCTCTGAGGTGGCAGCCTCATTGACTGATTTCCTTAAGGTGCAAAGTACTGTCCAGAAGGTGGAGCAACTGAAGGAGGAGCCATTGAATTAGGAGGCACCTGTGATCTTATGCCGAAATTTTGAGTTTGCATTGAATTAACAACCCCGGGCTGTTGTGTCAGAGGACGTGCTGCTATTGGATTTGGTTGAGCTGGCAGAGCTGCAAGATTAATCTGTGGAGCAGGGATTTTAGATGAAGCAGGTCCATATAATGCCGCCTTTACTATATCTGGTGTTGGTTCTCTTTTACTTTGTGCAACAGTTGCAAGCTTAAGGGCGTTATAGAAATCCTGATGGCCAAGGAAGCCAGTGCGGTTCTGATCCCATATCCGCAATCAAATAATATATTATCATAAGAAACATGACCCAGATGCATGGTTAAACTGTTCAATTTTGTCAAAGTATAGTCCTATAATCTTCTTAGGATTGTAAACATATATAAGATTCAATCAGAGATCAAAGACATACAAGAAGAATGAAAGACCAAATCGCTAAGATCTGTCTAATCAATCCCTGAAACTTGTTATTAGAATCCTATATATATGACTATATCTATGACCTTAACATCTAATACTGCAGAAACAATAAAGAGAAGCAAAAGCCGCAAATCTTAGTCAATCAACACTATAAGTACATAGTATGCAGCAGTTCAACAATTATATTAAAACTATTACTAGCCTCATCCAGCACGTGCCAATGGCAATATTACATTTACATTTGCCGGTCCATTAGCAAACAACCACTATGCCTTTTGTATGTGTAAAAGGCCAAGATTAATTTTGACTTTGTGTCATATCCCCATCTTCTATAAAACAGACTAATTTATAACTTCTTAGCAGAATTGCATAGTTTTCACTTCAAGTTATTTTACGAACATTGCCACATTTCACAAATTCTTATAAAAATTGTTTGGGATAAAGGTAACTGGTTGATTGTGATTGCTGATAAAATTGGGTAAGTTTTAAAAAGGTCACCAATGTTGTCATTATATAAGATATCATTGACATTTCTAGAACAGCATGTAACTACAGACTCTGAACTCGAAATTTTCATTTCATGGGACACAGTGATCATTTATCATTTTTTTTGAGTTTGATATATGCAAAAGTGCAAATCTTGACCAACGTGGAAATGATGAAACTCACCTTTCTGGGGTTACTATAAGTATTAACCTGAGCATGTGCAGAAGTGAAAACATTCAAAAAACTCAAATAACTCAATTCATGGGACACTGTGATAATTTATTCGGGTTGACCCAGGCAGGTTCGGGTCAACTCGGGTCGGGTCAAGGCTCAAAAAAACATACCCGAACCCGACCTTGTTTAGAACTCGGCTCACTTGGGTCGGGTCAATTCGGGTTCGGGTCAGCTCGGGTTCGGGTCTATGTCGTTTAAAAATCATAAAATTTTGGTGTTTACATACAAATTAGAAAGGAAAAAAAAAAATGAAACTCGGGTCACTCGGGTCGACCCGAACCCGATTAAGAGAGAGATATTATACCCGAACCCGATGGACCCAAATATAATTTTGGACCAGACTAACCCGACCCGAATAACCATATTCGGGGTTCGGGTCGGCTTTTTTGACACCCCTAGACGGACAGCCAAAGCAACAAGTTGGCCCAAATAACATTCAAGTCGATTAAAAGGCTTCTAAATGAGCTCATGGTTCAATAAAACATGAAAGTAGCAATTGTCCTGTTTAAATGCATTATATCCTAGTCAAGCTTGAACATGAACCCAAAACCATCATCCTAGGAGTAGCACAAGTCCAACTCTTTACACTTAGACAGGCAACCGGTTGGATACGATAAGTAAAAACCATACGGTCAAAGTATCAAAATGACACAAGTGTTTTTGGCTTAGCACAAAACTGAAGACTTTAAAAGGGAAATTCAATTGTCACTCCGTATTTGATTGCCCAAAAGTAGTTACAAGTCACAAGGCTTAGCTTAAAAGCACCACAGTTACCAGGCTACACAAAATGCGTATAAAACCCCTCAAGTACCATATTTTATAAATAGGAAGCGGCACGCACGCAAGCGAAGTTCCCCTTAATGTCCTGGAAATGGGGAATGCAGAACTTTCGAGCTGTGGGTCCTAGGTAGTAATAGTATGTTTTAGTTACAAACACTAGCCTAACAAAATTCAGGGTGATTGAGTTTTGGAACATAAAAGGCGTTATGGATTGGAATAAACTTAATTGGTAGTAGTATCCTAACAACAGATGAAAATTCAGTGTGATCCAAAAATATAAATATAAATTATCCTAAAACATTCAACAAATGAGAAGAGTGAGTAAGAAATAGTACCTGAGCGAGAGTGGGTTTGGGTAAATTGAAAAAGGTTGAGCTACATATTGTTGAGAGGGTTTTGAATTTGAAGATGAAAAACCCTTGATTGATGATTGGATGAGCTACATAGGTTTTAAGGGCACGTTTGTTTCGAGGTTTTAAGCTCGGGGATGAGTCCTAAAGTGAAAAAGTCTGTTTGGTTAATATACACAACATTTACAAGTGGGACTTAATGCTAATAATAAGCGATCTAAAAACCCCAGCACCGTAGAAATAAGGATTTCTGACACAAGCCCGCTAGCTTACAATCTCTCCACACATGTGTGTACCTTTTTTTTTTTTTTTTTTTTTTTTTTTTTTTTTTTTTTTTTTTTCATATATTCGTATTTAATCTTTTAAAATAATAAATTCAAATCCTAATACTAACTCATCTATAAACCAAACGGGCTCTAAAAGTTGTCAGAATTCCCCACTGTAAAGGTTTTGATGAATACGGACCATATTGTTGGGGTTTGAAATATTATAGAAAATACTTTTATTGAGATTTGAGCTACTACATTTACTAGCCACACATTTTTGAAAATCTCATTTTTTTTTTCTTTTTACCATGTATTTATTGTGGGGACTTTCTTTTTAATTATATATAAATTTATAAAATAATAATTTATCCTTTTATAATATATATTCTTTTTCCTACATCAAAACAAAATCCAAATTCTAAACCCGTCTATAAACCAAACGAGCCCTTAGATTAAGATTTGGATTTGAATTTAAATTTGGATTTAAAGTTATAAAAAAAAAAAAAATATATATATATATATATATATATATATATATATATATATATATATATATATATATATATATATATATATATATATATATATATATTATAGAAAGACTTTTTAACATAAAAATAAAGAGAGATATAGAGTAAGCCATTTTATGGACCCACAATTGTCATAAAACCCGCACATCACCCCTATATTTTCAGTGGCCAACATATTTGGCATTGATGCCCAACACTGAAAGGTAAACAAACAACATTTTTTACTTTTATATCCGAAACCCAGATATAACACCACAAACCAAACAACTCCTTACTATTACTACTACAACAAGAGTAATGTGTAATATGTATATTATGTAAAATAATCAAAGTGTAATTGAAAAATGTTGTAACATTTAAGATGACAATAACATCGTTCTAATTTCAGTTTAACAAATTTGAATTCAAATATGAATCAGAATTGAGAACGAGATTGAGATGAATCTGTAAACTATGAAATTATATAAATGGTTAGTTGGTTAAAACAAAAACACAAAACAAATAAAACACTACAAGTATGCAAACCTTATTTTTGTTATAAACTTGTTCAACAATTTTTGGATCACTCATTTTTATCAATCAACTCAATAACTCACACAAAATGGTGTGTTTCATAGTAGAGTGTGTGGATTTTATTTTTTTATTTTATTTATTTTATTATTTTTTTAAGTAATTATGTTGTCATTAAATATTAACAAAAAGTTTACTTTTCTTTTATATAACAATATTAATAAAAAGTTGTCATGCATTATAATTCAAAAAGTTGTTAAATAGTTAAAAGCATCGAAAATATAACACCACTGAATTTCATTAAAAACTGAGATTGTGCAAAACAACAAGTTGACTTCGGAATATTGGGTATAAAGTTTACTTCGAAATTTGTGTCATAAATGAGATTGTGGAAAACAGCCAAATACGCCATTCTTTAACTATATTATACACAACTAGCCTAAGGCCCGGCCGTTGGCCGGCTAGCTAAAAGTTTTGTTATTAAACATAAACATATATTACCAACATGATGTAAAAATTTAATACGCTAAATGTATAATGCTGAAAGATAAATAATGCAACATAAATACTGTTTAAAAAATAAAAAGATAAAAAAACGGAAAAGTTAGTCGATGAAGGACTTCTTTATACACGACGTTAGTTGTGTGATTGCAATGGTTGCCATCCTTGTCACGACATACGACTTTATGGCCCTTCTTGATCTTTACCCTTGATACGGCTACATGTAGCCTAAGGCCAGCCCGATGGGCGGTTACATTCAAGAATTCCAACCTAACATTAAAGCTTTGTTACCTTTTCAAGCTCCTTTTCAACAGTCTTGACAATGTCATTCTTTTGTCAAAGCAGGTAGATGTTAAACTGTTACCCACAGTAGAAGTGGTGAAATTGTTCATATGTCCTTTATGCATGCTTGCAAATGTGAAAGGAATAGACGAAGTCACAATATTAGCTCGTTTGCTTATAAATGCCTCAGTTGTTGTAAGTTTTATCCTTAACATGTAAAAAAAAGTGTTGGCAGGTCACATGTTTAAAGCATGTTAGAAGTTACCAGGTTGATACAAAGTCCAATAGAAACGATTAAAAGTCGTCTTTTTTTTTTTCCGTAGTACATCTAAATTTCTAATGGGCCTCCTAATATGTTGTAATCACCCCTACATCATGTCCTTTGCTATCTTCTTGGAAACCTGCAGCAACAAAAAACCAAATTACAAACAATATATACTTTCCAAATCAAATAACGTGAGGGAATCAGGGAATATGAAACATAAAATAGGAAACAAAAGGAAACAAATAACTATTTTTACCCAACATACTTGTACCTTTGCTATTAGAAACGATTTTAAAATTTATATACACTTTTCTCGTTGTTCAATCTTAATAGTATAAGTCCAGCAAATAAGTCCAACAAATACATTTAAAATTCTAATAATTTATAAGTGGGCATGATGCGTAAGACTGACTAATAGAATAACATAAGTTAAGGCAAACTTAAGCATGTAAATGCATATAGGCAATATATGTTTTGTGCTAACATTATAATTTCTTTATATGATTATTTGCGAGTGAAAAGAGTTGTTTTTGAAAAGCAACATGGAAAAACTGAAATATGCAGATAAGCAGTTTTAAGGGTGTGTTTGGAATTTTGCTTATGTGCTTCATTTTAAAACTTGCTTAATTTGAGTGCCTTTTCCTTATAAAATATAAAGATAAACAATAATCAATGGAGTGTTTTGGATTGCTGATTTCTTTCTTACATGTGTTATAAAAGAAAATAAGCACAAAATTGCTTGAGCAATCTCAAACACCCCCTTACAATATAGTGGTTAAATCATATATGGGCACTATAAGAAGCGACATGTGCGGGATCTTAATCCCAATAAAATTTATAGGGGTGAATCTTACGTGAGCATTTTCTGCTTGTGTATTTTCGATTGTTGAATTCATCTTTTCATCTATGAAAGTACCACCATGTGAGTCTTGATGGTTGTCAACTACCACATCACAAGATGCGTCTGAAGACACCCTGAGATTCAAAAATGAAAGTAAACAAATGAATAAGTTAGTGTTTTACTCTTATAGCATGATACCATTGTCAAAATGACTTCCTACCAGGAAAAGGACATACTGTGAAAGATGAAACATCGGGTTGACATGAAAAAACTTTTTTTTCCTGTATGTTTAGAGCTTCAAATAGATACTTAGTGTGCTACTCATGATTAGGGAAAAATTCATAATGATAATCTACATCTACATCTACATCTACATCTAATGATTATATAGTTTAGTAAAATAAAGTAGCCACGTAATTATTAGACCCACCATTTTCTGTCTAAGCTATCAAAGGGATCCTCTATAGATTTGATAGTGTAGGATTCTTCCATTCCGTACTCAATTATCTAACTGCTAAAAGTTCAATTTACAAATCAATGTGCCGATATAATGTGTCTAGTATAGCTCACATAAAAGCCTATAGTATCAATAAACATATAGACATGGTATATTGAGAGGTTGGATAACGGGTCGAAAGGGGAAATGATGCAGATAAGGAAATCTCCTAGTGCACCAACCCAAAAAGTTCAATACTAAAGATTGAACACTAACATAAACCTGGTGCTTACCGAACGAAAATTTCATGGAGTAGTAATTAGTACTATACCTTTCACATTACCAACCGGCAAGTTAAACAACAGCAGCAACAACCTCCAACATCAGAAACGACCACCTACAATAGTAGCAACAATCTGCAACAACCACTAACAGCAACATCAAGATGTAAATTAGACAACAAATAGCTATTGAGACTGTCAAAAGATATAAAGAAAAAAAAGTTTTTAAGGCATTTGTTGTAGTTTACAAAAGCAACACTTATTTCCCGAAAAAATATTATAGAAGATAGTAATAAAAAATAAGAGTTTATTAGAAAAAAGATATTTGTTTGAGTTAAATATATTATACCAAAGTGCTTTTGGTCATCTATCATCATATACCAGCAGCTTGTTAATGTTATCCACAAACACACCTAAAAGAAAATAAGCATATAGATCGCAACTACTCAAAACTTATATTAACAAAACAATATGTATCAGGATAATAAAAACTAAACTAACTACCCTCATTATACATTAAAATCTTCCTGCCTTCACAAAAGCAGGTACTCACGTAGTTTGCTAATTGTTTGCTAGCAATTGATCTTTTAAGGACTGTCTCAGTAAGCTTATTCTTATAAATTTTTATGTGTTTTCAAAAATTCCAATTCAATAGATTATACTTATTAGCTTATTTCATTACCAAAAATGATAATAGGCCTTTTTATATAAGATTAACCACACCTTTAAAGTATTAAATAGCTAATATGTCGTAACTTATTAAGCACTTAAAATAAACTTACCTAAACACCCCCTTAGTATTTCTCTATCGGAACAGGGTGCAACGCTGACATCAAGCAAGCTGCAAAGCGAGCACCAAGCAAGCTGCAAGGCGATAT
Organism: Artemisia argyi; assembly: GCA_030686995.1. Taxonomy (NCBI): domain Eukaryota; kingdom Viridiplantae; phylum Streptophyta; class Magnoliopsida; order Asterales; family Asteraceae; genus Artemisia; species Artemisia argyi. Next base: position 247,610,739 of record CM060701.1, read on the forward strand.
CAAGCAAACTTTGGATCAGTCGTGCCTTATTCAGTTATAATGACCCACCGAAAAAAAACTTTAAATCGCTCGCACCTGTTAATGGGTCAAACATCATTTGAACATCACTAAAGGAAGTAGAATGTTATTTTCATGTAATATTACTTTATGAAAGTAACACCATGTGAGTCTTGATGGTTGTCAACTACCGCATCACCAAATGCGTCTGAAGACACCCTGAGATTCAAAAATGAAAGTAAACAAATCAATAAGTTAGTGTTTTACTCTTATAGCATGATATCATTGTCAAAATGACTTCCTACCAGAAAAAGGACATACCGTGAAAGTTGAAACATCAGGTTGACATGAAATTTTTTTTCCCTATATGTTTAGAGCTTCAAATAGATACTTAGTGTGCTACTCATGATTAGGGAAAAATTCATAGTGATAGTCTACATCTAATGATAATATAGTTTAGTAAAATAAAGTAGCAACGTAATTATTGGACCGACCATTTTCTATCTAAGCTATCAAAACGGATCCTCTATAGATTTGATAGTGTAGATTCTTCCATTCCGTACTCAATCATGTAAATGCTAAAAGTTTTAATTTACAAATCAATGTGTCGATATAATGTGTCTAGTATAGCTCACATAAAAGCCTATAGTATCAATAAACATATAGACATGGTATATTGGGAGGTTGGATAATGGGTTGAAAGGGGTAAATGATGTAGATAAGGAAAATCAAAATAAAACTAATTAAATGAAAATCAAAAGTTTGCATTCAAGTTGTATTCATTACAAAACAAAATTAATACTAATATTAACTTAGATGCAACCAATGTGTGGGGGTCGTTGATTAGTTTCAGGAAGAAACATACTTTGAGTGGGAATGCTGCTACATCACCTAATATACCAGGCACATTGCTTCAAAACAGATCATCAATCAACATACCACCAACAGAAGCATTTAAGCCAACAACATTATAAGACTGAGCAGGTTTTGCTCTAATACCAGTAACATACCTGCAAAGATTAGAAAGCATCTTATAACCCTTTATGAGTTTTAGCTCACACATAAGTTCGCAAGAAATGTCAAGTAAAATTACCAAATCTGCTTCAATGGATCAATTTGCAAGCTTAACAACATCAACATTTCCATCAACACCAATTACCTATCTAATGATAGAGGCACCATGTGAATAGAAAATATGTGAAATGAAGATTATGCATGTGGGAGTTTGTACGTCGGGTATGCTGCAAGTGAAAGTGCGTAGAACCTCGACAAATTTAACACCGTTCTCTTGGTATAGTTCTTCATATTTTTTGGCCAGTGAAGAAGTAAATGACCTTGGAAGAAGATCTTCTAGAAATATGACCTATTGTTGAACATTCAATAAAGTTAGAAGCTTATATGATCGGTAGAATGTGTACTATTAAAAGTTATCATTTAAGATAAAATGTTCAATGCAACCCTTAAAGTGTGTTATACAGGCGATAAGAAAGTTAGCATCATATGTGATAACAAAAACCATTAAAGTAAATTCTTACAACTGTGTCAAGGGTCCATCCAACAGCAGTTCCATGCCAATATAACCACCACCAACCAAAACTACTTTTTGAGCTTTCACCTAACAGATATACGGGATACAATTCGCAACCCAATGCACTTAAAAAGAGTAAAAAGAAACAATTACCATTGATGATATTAATGAATCAGCATCAGCAACATCCCAGATATAGTGAACACCAAGTAAGTTTCCACCAATTTTATCCAGAAATCTGCAGCAACACTAACCTAATGATTTCAAATAAACAACAATTAATTTATTCAAAATCTCTTATAAAGTTAAGTTTATCTTGTTCAGAGGCTAAAGGCGTTAGGTTAATTTTATAAGTGTATTAAAATTCTTACTTCGGCTGGCAGAGGATTTAGTCTAAAATTTGAAATTCTTACTTTGGCTAGGAGAGCAGTTAGACGCCATCCCAAATCATTGCAAACACCCTATATTTATATGTACTACAAAGAAAGTCTTTTCAATCTCAAACATCATTGCAAAAAGTTTTCAATTTTAAGGAAAATCAGGCACTCAAATTCTTTTCTTTTTTTCTTTCCTACCTCAACTGAAGCATGAACTGAATTTCACATAACTGCAATACATGTAATAAGTCTTAATTTGATCCTTTTTATAAGTGTTTTGCTTAAGTGTCCTGCTTTGAGCATCTAACAAATTTTTCATAGGTTAAATACTGTTTCTCATCAAGTATTTTAAGCTTAATTTGATCCTTCTACATCCGTCTTTCAAGTTTTGTAGGTTCAAGTTTCTTTATCACTTATATCCTTTTCTGCTATACCATAATAACTTATATCCTTTTGGCATAAATCATAAGACGACCCCTTTTTACTCAAACTCAACAAATTCCAATAAATTCTACAAACTTCTCTCGAACAGAAATTTCATCAAACACTTGGTACCTAATGTTTTCCGCAACAAATTCGAAATCAAAATCATACAAATTGAAAACCTAACTCAATCAATACATACTCTTAAGTTTTTACTGATTTAAATTCAATTAAACTTTAAAAGGAGAAATTACCTCCATCAGATGATTCCTTGATACATGAATTCAATCCTATATTGAAAATCTCCAAGATTAATGAAATTAAAAACTTAAAAAATACTAAGATAAATTTTACCAAAATCAAATATCCAACTCCATTCTCTTGCTTGAATTGGTTTTCCCAAACATCAAACATCATTGATTTGTTGATTTTATTGAGAATTGATATCAATGATAGAATTGACATCGTTTTTTAAGGATAATGATTTGGGGATTTCTTGGTGGGTTAACTAATTTGGGGACAAACTTATTTTAGGGTATTGATTGTTGCGGCTATGATTTTATTGATTGATTCGGGTAAAACTGATTTGGGGGAAACGTTTTTTAGGGTAATGAGAGAGGGACCGACTTTGTTGGAGGTAAATGAAATGTGGACGCCACGTGTCGAGTTTTAAAGCTTTTTAAGGGGTTGACTTGCCAAAACCTAACCTTGTTTTATATAGGTGGAAGATGCATTTAAAACTTATATTTGGGTGTATATGATATTTTGATGTTTAGATTGGATATACATAGAATTATCCCTTAAATTAGATAATGGTAATTGAGATTAATAGTAATTATACTTTTCTTAATTTGAAACTTTTAACCACACTTTTACATTCTTTATATGTAGTAGATACTAGCTTATAGACCCGTGATAAATCATAGGTTGCTTAAAAAGGTATTTGACATAAACACCGTTTGATATTTTTAGTTAAAATTCTAATTCTCTAAAAATAATCAAAAAAATTTAGTTAAAAGGTACTAATTTTAGTTAAAAGATGAACAACACCAAACAAAAAAATAAACGTTTGACTCAGTGTTCTTAGTTAGTGTTTTTAGCCATAAAACTTGAAAATTTATGGAATAACTTTTTAAAATAGAGAAATGTCAAAATATGAAATTTTACAAAAGAAATTGCATAAAGATATGTTTATATCCGTGCGTTTGTAGAACTATTTTTGTAATAATTTTGTAAGTTTAACATTTCTTTTCCAAATTTAACTTATTATAAGAATTCATGCAAATTTAAAAAATATTATTTTTAATCATAAATATCTGTTATTAAAAAGTAAGTGTATTGCTATTTGCTAATGGGACATAATACTACTAACAAAACATGAAATATATTTTAACAGAAAATCATAACAACCAAAATTAAAATAAGCCTCTTTTCGTTCCAAATATCCCAATTTTGTTGAGATACAAAATCCTTCAATCAATAGTATCTCCAGAGGACATAATTGCATGCATGGCCGTTTCAGTTTGTGTAGGTCATGAGTTAAAACCTTGAAATAAGGCACTAATAGTAAGAGTTAGGATTAAAGAAAAATAAAATTAAAATGCTAATAGTGAAAAGTGACTATAACCGTTCAATTTATATGCATCTATAAAAGGGAAAATTATCTAAAAAAGTATCAAAGTTGACACTTTTTACTATTGTGTATTTGTGTGTAGTGATGTTTTTTTTTTCCTATTGTGTGTCTAAAATTTCGAATTTGGTACATTGTGTGTACTTTGTGACCATTTTACCCTTACCCTTTCCAAATTTTGAAGGGTAAAATGGTCATTTTATAGGGCTGAATAGTTGCAAAGTACACACAATATACCAAATTCGAAAGTTTAGTCACACAATAGGGAAAAAAAACATCACTACAGACAATGATAAAAAGTGTCAACTTTAATGATTTTTTTAAATAATTTTCCCTCTATAAAAATAGATGTATTTAAAAAAAAATTCTCTCCAAAATTTAAATGAGTAGCTAGAATTCTTTCACAACCTTTTTATTTTATTTTATTTTTTCACCGGATCTCTTCTCTTAATAATTGAGTTAGGATTAAATGAGAAATAAAATTAAGATGAGAATGGTGAGAAAGACCCACAACCGATCATTTCATATGCATCTACAAAAATATTTGCATTTTTCCGTACATTTTTTCCTTCTTAATTAAAATGAGTGTCTAGAATAACTTCTCACCATTCTCATTTTTTTTAACTAATATTTTCCCCTAAGAATTGTGTTAGGATCAAATGAGAAATAAAATTAACATGAAAATGGTGAGACGTAAGTACCATCGCTAATTTCAGATGCATATACAAAAATAGTTGTATCTTTCTTTACATTTCTCCCCAGGGCCGGCCCTGGCTATGGGCAGCGCGGGCGACGGCCCAGGGCATCAAAAAGAGAGGGGCATCAAGTTTTTGACCTGCGAATCGGTTTATGTGAAAAGAAAAATGAGTTATAAAAGTATTACTAGCTTTGTTTCATTGTGCCTCTAATTTAGTTAAGAAAAAAGTAAAAAAGAAAGTACTAAAGTCGCCGGACATGAATGTCAGACTTTTGGAGGAAGAAGGAAGTTCAGATTTTGGGAGAAAGAAGATGTCGACGGTCTCAATTATGCTTTTTGAGTCCATGTGGTTATTAATTAATTTATTTCAAAAATGCCCCTTTAACTTTCATCTAAATTTTACTTAAGACCTCTTAGCTTTATTACTTTCATTTCTCATTTATCTTTTATTTGATAATATATTTCCTTAATCTATTAGATATATTATCTATTACGCTACTTTTACTTTAAAAAAATTGCACCACAAAATATATAATGTTTTTTTTAGTACAATAGCAATATATGTAAAACATTTGATTGATTTTCTTAGTTTCACAAATAAAGTAAACTATTACGCTAAAATAATATGTACATATTAACATCAGTCGTAACATGTTCTTTACTTTTGATTATATATAAATTTCAAATATGATACAAACGTGTTCTAATTCTTTTAGTTATCTATTTATGTTATAATGCACTTTGAACCAACCTACAAAGCAAATTTAACTATTTAATAGTTGTCTTATGAAAATTTTAGATAATACGCGAAGTTTGTTTATATGCCATACCTTTAAGTAAGGGCATTATTTTAACATTTCGCCCAGGGCATCACATGTAATTTGAAATCTCAGGACCGGCCCTGTTTCTCCCCCAAGTGAAATGAGTGGTTAGAATTCCTTATCACAATTCTCGTTTTATTTTTTCTTCTCGCCGAATCATTTCCTTTAATAATAAAGTTATAATCAAATGAGAAAAAGGAATAAAATAAGAACGCAACCGCTCATTTTTTAGTTGAATATTCAATCAAATCTTGATAGTCGATTTGCTTTACAAAATATTTTTTAATTGATGTAACTCCTAATCAATTAAGTATTTCATGTACTAATATTAAACGTAAATAAAATTTTGATCGAAACCTTTAAAATTTGAGGGTACGAACGGCCATTCACTTTTTTCCCTTGTAGACGTCACCGATTGCATGCAACACCCGTGTCTTGGATTTAAATAACCAATTTTTTTGTGTTGCGTTGGACTGTTTAATCCCACATATGCATCATAATAAGGTAATTTCATATTAACTTGAAAATTCAATAAATTATATCTATCGCAATGTCTTTAACTCATTCCATTTTAGCATGATGAAAATAACAACATATATGGGATAGCATATTAATTGTTACTTTGTACAGACAAAGAATGAGAATTCATAAAATGCTCGGATTTTTTAAAGTGGCATCCAATATATACCCGAATGAATTTTGGGGAAAGAAAAAAAAATCACGTACTTTGAGTCTTTGATGAATAACTATATAAATAAATCAATAGATCTAAGATTGCAATTAATTTCAAAATACAATAATGTTTACCTTTGATACATGTGAGATGAGACGTGATCATTTTATGAGCACCTGCAAAGTAAATATAGAGTATCAATCATAAAGAAAAAATAAACAATGTGTATATACAAAATACAAAAAGTCTAGAAGGTAATGCATGGAGGAATACGAGTGAGGCGATATAAATTGAGGGTCTGATCATAAAAGATGTTAAATACTCCAAATCAAGATAGTTTCTCTCTAAAAATATAACTGCTTAAGATACTATTCAAATTATATATGTTTTCAAGTAGCAACATATTTGGAGACGACTTGAGCATGCATGCCTCAAATTTCTTTATCAATTATCAATCAAATAAACATTCCATACTTAAATCAACTAATTAAAATATATAGTTGGAATTTGTTAACATTAGTAAAAGAAATCATTAATTAGGCGGTTGAATATGTAATTTCCTAAAATAATGATTGAGGATATTATTGAAATGATAGATTAGAATGAAATTGAGGATATTATTGAAATGGTAGATCAACTTTGGGGTAATGAAAACAGTCAAACTTATTTAATAAGATTCAAAACCAACTCCTTGATATCGTAGTTGGTTTTACACGTGGAATTAATGAGTTGGCATTTATAACATGACATTGTGTCCACGTGGATTAAGTGAGGCGTCAATTTTCAAAAAATGCTTCTTTTATTATATACTAGCTTATTGACCTGTCAAATTGACGGGATTTTTAAAGAAATTATTCATTAGGTAGTTATGTGCTCGAATAAAGTAAGAAACAACAATGAACATAAACAGGTTTCATCATTTCCTGAAGAGAATGATAAGTTTAATATTTGCATAAGGCGATAAAAAAATATGATTTATAACTATTAAAATACAGAACGTGCATGTATTGTCTTGTATCGTTTGGTTCGACATATATATAGTCTTGAATACAAAAAATATATGGTCAACATCAAATATTTGAGTAGCCCATGCTCATTCCTTAAACACCTAACAGTTTGAGAAAAACAAAAGTCATCAAAAAATGAAGTTAGCAGTCATGTAAATTTAAGAAATCATATGAAATGTTTTAGTTATGTCGATGTACATATACATGTCCATGTTTGATTAAAAGGCCTCAAAGTAATTCTTTGTACAAAACGTTTATTATATTATTCAATATTTTACCATCGTCATCGCAATTACATGAAGTATAGAAAACATGATATCAACGTTAGGTGCAACTAGTAAACAAAAAGTTAATAAATTACACCGGAAATTTGATATGATTTGGTCATATTACTGTAACATTAACACACTTATATCACACAATAATGCAACTGTGAATTAACTGGTTATCAACTTGTTAAATTTCAAAGGATAATTTCCAGTAAAAATTTGCAGATGTACCACTGATCATAATAAGAAGTTGTGCTATCTAGTTGAACCAGTTGTGAAAGTAAGCTACACTATTTTTAAATCCGTGGGCTAGTTGGACAAAAGTTGTACGAATAAGATACCATGGTATATGAGACAAAAAAATAATGACGAAAAGAAAGAAGGTATTAGCCATACCTTCAGTTCTGATGTCAATTAAAAAAGAAACAAAAAGGTCTACTAATAATATATAGACATACAAAACACTGAGAGAACAAATCAGTTTAGCCTTATTCTCTGGGTCATCCATCTATGTATATGGGAAAATTGGTCATCAAAGTAGCCAAAATGGCAATTGATCAATCAAAGTAGTCAGGAAGCCCACTACATTCCTTGCTACCTTGTGAGGCTCAGATATTTGGATCGAAAGAGCTTGCAAGAGTCCTATGTCAGGCCACTTTTACTATGTGAGTTCCTTGTCAAGCCAATTTCATGGTTGCTCCATAAAAGTCCGCTGCAAGGAATCTTGCAAAATTCTTTGCCATCTTGTCAAATTCAATTGTCATTTTTGCAAGTTTGACCAACTACCCTATTTTTAATCTAGTTTCCACACTAGTGACAAAATGGTCTTGTCGTGCAACTGGTCAAAACAGAGTTCTTTTTTTGGTAAAAACTGTTTTGCCAAATTTTCAATAGGAAAATAGAGTCTTGCAAGATTAAAAAAATAGACTATGTCGAAACTAATTTAAGTTTTTTAGTTAAATGAATGAGGAAGTTTTATGCATTTAATTAGGAAACTACCAATCTGTTTTGACCCATTCGCCCTGTTTTCATTAAGCAGTTTTTATCTTTTATCTGTTAGACACTTAGACGGTTATACATACTTGAGATAAGCATAAGTGCATGACCCAGATCAGAAATTCGTAAGTAAAGGGTTAAAATTGCCATCTTTAAGTTCTGAACAGAAAAATGGGATGAAAGAGGGACAAAACAACTAAACAAGCATGGAAGGATTCATACCTCATGCAATATGCTGAGCAAGGCTAAGAATCTTGACATGCTTTTCCTTCCTTAGCTCATGTGGAACCGGGCAAAAAACCATGGTCCCAATCGGTTCACCTTGCTTGTTGACAAGTATAACAGCATTATCATCAAACTTAACCTCACTCCCATCACACCGGCCCTTCTGCATGGCAGCTCGAACAACCATGCCATACACGACCTGTCCTTTCTTTCCTTTTCCTCCTGGTTGGGCTTCCTTCACTGATGCTACTATCGTGTCCCGTAATCAGGCTCCTTTCTTCCCCTTCAAAGCTTGTATGCACATAACTCGTTTTGCCCCTGAGTTGTCCACCACTTTCAAATTGGACTGCATTTGTATGAAAGTCCTTATTTGCTGTAAAAGTCACAAATTAAACAAGTGTTTTACACTAAATTAAAATATATAGGTGGAGACATGATTACAATATGGGAGGTTTCATGCATTAAAAATACAATTGGGTGACTTTCGAACCATTTGATTTGTTACCTTTCAAGTTGAAACTTTTAATTTACCCATTTGGACAATTAGAGAAAAAACAGAACCCAAATCGACCCATTCATGAACAAATGGGTCAAAACTACCACATCTAGATTACATAAAAGAGCAGACCTGGGTCGCGAGTATTATATTGTAGGGAGTCTCCTGATGTGATCTTAGCATTCCGGATGAGAAACTGTTGAGGCGCCGCAAAAGTGAATGTCCAGCTAGTTTGATTTTGTTTCATGCATACAATAGGCCACAAATCAGATGATGAAAAACTTACTGCAAAAGAGCAAAATGAAACTATGAATGCAGTATCAAGCTTTTTTTAAGGAAGTGGCTTATCTTAAAAGAGAAGTTAGTAGACAACCAACCATTTATAACAAAGACTAAAAGTTTATTCAAGTACGAATTCCGAAGGTTGCATAAAAAATAAACCTATTCTCCCTGTGAAAAACAGATTAACAAGATCATGCCTTTCTTCCAGCAATGAGAACAATGGAACTAAACCTATTCTCCCTGTAAAAAAGGGATGTATAGATAGTAGCATAAAACTATGAATCCTGAAGAACTAGAGAGTAATCACATAAAAGTAACCTCAAAAGATCTGAAACAAATTTTGAGACTACAAACACTTAAAATAATCATACATACTGATGCATGCAAGACCTTAACACAGTCGATAAATATAAAAATATCTCAAATAAAACGTTAAAGGACAAATGGGACTAAAGTCGGCATATAGTAAATCATACTTTTAACCTGAATTTAGCCTGCACCTGCACAGATGATCACTAGTTTCGCGCTTGGTTTTGCTTTGCCACACAAATTAGCGTGAAACATCATTACAATGACATATTACTTGTGTTGTGCCTACTTCATTTACAAATTACAACTAAACAAAAGTAAGTTTTGGAGCGCCGTTTTGTGCATCTTGTTTAGTAAAGACTTAACTAAAAGAACAACACATGTGACACATAACAAGCATGTACCAAGTATCAAGTTATTATGTCAATACAAGAACGTAGCCATTTAGTCATTTCTTGTCTACACTAATTTTTTATATAACAGAGATTTAATTTCTGATTCTCTCCCATGGAATCATAATGCTTCAAAATGACAGCAAGATGATTGTTTTGCTTCTTAAAAAACACGATCCTAAATTTCTATACTCATATTCACACAACTGAGAACTGACTAAGGCATTTCATCCAACACCTAGTGCGCCTCTATATGCATCTTTCCTCGCTCACTTTACGTGCATCATAAAAGAAAGGGCTTTTCTAGAAACACATTTCTACAAAGAGTCATTTGATCGGACAGGTTATGTGCATGAGCAAACAAAAGATGACCACTTTGTTTGAATCAGAAGATAGTGGTGGTTGTTTTGAAAGATATCATGTACGTAATTTTAGAGCTTGGGGGATTGAAAGTGTAACTTATGAAAACTCCATATGAATATGATGCATGTTTTAGAAATTAGCGATGCATATACGTTTAAAAAAACTAGAACGGTACCCGCGCAATGCGGCAGCGGGTACATGTGACTATATTTTGCATTATTCAGTTATTCGGTTACACCTTTAGTTCTTTTTATGCTTTATAAGTAGAGATGGTTAAGCCAAATAATTCTAGTTTGAACAACCAACCTACTTCCTAACAAACTTCCTAATCAACTTGCTTTCTAACCAACTTCCTAACTAACTCTTTCTAACCAATTAATTTTGAAATCCTACCATAATAACCAAGTAAAAGTCTGAATTTTAAACCTTTCTAATTATAGAATAGTCCCAAATACATTATATAGTAGTGGTACAGATATAGTATCAGTTTGTAACTTTTTTTTTTTTTTTTTTTTTTTTTTTTTTTTTTTTTTTTTTATGGTATGATCATTCAAGTTCTCATGGGCTTTTTGGTGTAGTTCAATTTTAGAACCGTCAACACAAAATTAATTTACCCTTGATGCATACAACATGTGGCAATTTTTGTGTGGTCTCCTACCATTTTAACTTTAAGATGCTATTTTACAAGAACCGAACTTGCTTATGGTCAAAAGACATTACTCAATCGGTCAAAGGTTACGCGGTTTGGAAGACAAAAATGAGGGAATGGGCCATGATATAAAACTTGCTCTCGTTCACAAGCAAATAATTTCTCCTAAATAACATATACTATATGTTTTCTTACATTTGCATATTTAATTACGTTGCTTTGTCCTTTTCTGATGGTCAATAAAAGCTAAAGTTTATTTATAAGGATCGTTTTAAAGTATTACTCCCTCCGTCTTTAAATAAGTATCGTATTTTAATTTTTTTTCTTCAACTTTGACTTTAAATATTTTTGTTTGCGTTAAATAATATTTAATAAAAATTATACTAATCATTCATATATTTTGTATCAAGTATTATATTAAAATCAAATAAATAAATCTTCCAATAGTCAAAATATAACACTTGTTTAGAAATGAAGAGAGTAATTTTATTATGTTCATAATATTATAATGCTAGAACTAACACAAATGTAATACTGCATTAAATATCATAGGACACATGAAAAACATATTAATAAGCGTTATAATACAGCTCATAAATTATTTCTAGATCATGTTAAGGGTAATGCGTAAACGATTATGTTAATTTTTAGTGAGTACTAGTGTATAAACTTTTCAACTTTCACTGATAAATAAATTTGCGTATTCAGAATTTAATATTGGCGGTGTTTTAGAAAGCATGCAATTGAAATCATTGATAATTTTATTAGAGTATTAAGTTTTAACCATTGAAAGTTATATCAAATGAAGTATTTATCAAACAATATAGTATGATCGACCTTAATTTATGTAAAGGTCTAAATGGTAATATTCAGTTGTCCAGAATGATGCAAGGCTGTCAAGATCACGATCCTACCTGAGATCGTTTTTGTCTTTGCAAGATCGAGATCATAGGATCGGATCGAGATCCTACGATCCTACCAATTTGTCATATTTTGTAAACAAAGGATAAACGAGTCAAACTGTTTTGCATTTCAACTCAACGTCAGAGATAAATTCATATAATACCCTCTTAAAAATGCCAAAGTTCATATTTCAAACACCAAAGTAATAGTACTAAAACACAAAAAAGTCAAAGTTTCAATCATTACATTAACAATTTACGAAATAAGATTACATAACATGAGTCCTAAGCGTCTCAAAATATACAAGCAATCTACATGATTTTAGGAAAACAAACATTCCATAAGTTGCATTTCAAAACATACACTTTGTTTAGTTTAATCACACTTAAGTAAAGTAAATTCAACTATTGAATACTTTTAGACTTTTAGTTTTACACTTTTACTACATCAAGTAGCTATCAAGAGATTCAAGGCTCTTGTAATTGTAACAATGACACTATTTCCACTAATTATGTGGTTCAAACTTAAAAGCTGCAACTATGAAAAGGTTTACATGATTTAAAGTGTCAAGAAAAAACATCAAATACCTTTAAGTAAATCTCTTCTTTGGGTGATTAGATCATTAAAAGAGGACCAGTAGTTTGTTAATTGGAGTTTTGATTTGGGGAAAAGTAGAAAACTAGTTTTTACGCCTAAGCAAGTGAGATGGACTTAAAAGATAGAAAAAGTGAAAAACATAAAATAACTCGGATCGAGTTTTGATCTTACGATCTTACATTCGATTCCACGATCTTACATACGATCCCACCCAGATACGGTCCTATTCCGATACTACACGATCTTAGCTTGTAAACACGTAAGATCGTACGATCTTACGAGTTTACTCGCCATCTTGAAAGCCTTGGAATGATGTACAAAACAATTATCAAATAATCATTCTCATTCATAATCATATTCATTGAGCATCCTAAAATCATTCAACATCTTTGATTCATTCATCACTAAATTATATTGTTTTATCAAATAACCCTTTGGTCCTTTCTTTGTTTCTTTGTTTTAATTTTAAAGGAAATACAAAGTCAAGGAGATATGAAGACGGGATCTTAGTCATGCATGTGTCACATAATTTCAACAATTTTTTCCAAGTATAATTCACGTGTCATCATTATGTTTTGTTAAAAATCTCATCTTCCATCCTTAGGTCTCACAAAAATTCAATGTTAGTCCATAATTTCGTCAAATAGAAAGAAAAAGAAAAACTCGTGTAGCCCATTGGACAATTCATGTTATTCAAATAGGATATCCACGGACCATTTTGCCGCTCTGTATTTAATCTAAATCACACTTTTAATTATCATATCTATAAAACGAAACATCTCAATGTAATTTACTTGCGAACAATCTAAACATCCAAACACCCCTCATGTAATTCTAAGATCTGAAGTAGCCACTCTTTAAATTAGGAAAGTGATTGACAAACTTTATATTTTTATTGGAATAATTTAATATACAAGCAGTTAAAGCAGATTATACTTAAAGTACAACTGTGTAATGCTTACAATGAAGTGTGTGAATAAAAATTAAAAGTATGCAAATCAATTCTTTTTAAATTAGAAGGACTATAAGTGTAAGTTTTGAAGTGAGTAAAAATTCTGTTAAAAAAAACACTACTTTATTGAATTAGTGACTTGACTTGACTTATGCATACTAGGAAATCATACAATTCTTCAACCGACTTGTATTATTTTATGTCAGACGTGATTAGAATTATTGACTTGACTTATGACATTTTCTCCAACCGACTTGTATTATTTAATGTCAGAATCAGTGTTTTACACTAAATTAAAATATATAGGTGGAGACATGATTACAATATATTAATTTAACAGACTTTTTATTTTTATTTAAAATAATACAATATGGAAGGTTTCATGCATTAAAAATACAATTGGGTGACTTTCGAACCATTTGACTTGTTACCTTTCAAGTTGAAACTTTTAATTTACCCATTTGGACAATTAGAGAAAAAACAGAACCCAAATCAACCCATTCATGAACAAATGGGTCAAAACTACCACATCTAGATTACATAAAAGAGCAGACCTGGGTCACGAGTATTGTATGGAGTCTCCTGATGTGATCTTAGCATTCCGGACGAGAAACTGTTGAGGCGCCGCAAAAGTGAATGTCCAGCTAGTTTGATTTTGTTTCATGCATACAATAGGCCACAAATCAGATGATAAAAACTTATTGCAAAAGAGCAAAATGAAACTATGAATGCAGTATCAAGCTTTTTTTAAGGAAGTGGCTTATCTTAAAAGAGAAGTTAGTAGACAACCAACCATTTATAACAAAGACTAAAAGTTTATTCAAGTACGAATTCCGAAGGTTGCATAAAAAATAAACCTATTCTCCCGGTGAAAAACAGATTAACAAGATCATGCCTTTCTTCCAGCAATGAGAACAATGGAACTAAACCTATTCTCCCTGTAAAAAAGGGATGTATAGATAGTAGCATAAAACTATGAATCCTGAAGAACTAGAGAGTAATCACATAAAAGTAACCTCAAAAGATCTGAAACAAATTTTGAGACTATAAACACTTAAAATAATCATACATACTGATGCATGCAAGACCTTAACACAGTCGATAAATATAAAAATATCTCAAATAAAACGTTAAAGGACAAATGGGACTAAAGTCGGCATATAGTAAATCAAACTTTTAACCTGAATTTAGCCTGCACCTGCACAGATGATCACTAGTTTCGCTCTTCGTTTTGCTTTGCCACACAAGTTAGCGTGAAACATCATTACAATGACATATTACTTGTGTTGTGCCTACTTCATTTACAAATTACAAGTAAACCAAAAGTAAGTTTTGGAGCGCCGTTTTGTGCATCTTGTTTAGTAAAGACTTAACTAAAAGAACAACACATGTGACACATAACAAGCATGTACCAAGTATCAAGTTATTATGTCAATACAAGAAAGTAACCATTTAGTCGTTTCTTGTCTACACTAATTTTTTATATAACAAGAGATATAATTTGTGATTCTCTCCCATGGAATCAAAATGCTTCAAAATGACAGCAAGACGATTGTTTTGCTTCTTAAGTTTCTATACTCATATTCACACAACTGACTAAGGCATTTCATCCAACACCTAGTGCGCGTCTATATGCATCTTTTCTCGCTCACTTTACGTGCATCATAAAAGAAAGGGCTTTTCTAGAAACACATTTCTACAAAGAGTCATTTGATCGGACAGGTTATGTGCATGAGCAAACAAAAGATGACCACTTTGTTTGAATCAGAAGATAGTGGTGGTTGTTTTGAAAGATATCATGTACGTAATTTTAGAGCTTGGGGGATTGAAAGTGTAACTTATGAAAACTCCATATGAATATGATGCATGTTTTAGAAATTAGCGATGCATATACGTTTAAAAAAACTAGAACGGTACCCGCGCAATGCGGCAGCGGGTACATGTGACTATATTTTGCATTATTCAGTTATTCGGTTACACCTTTAGTTCTTTTTATGCTTTATAAGTAGAGATGGTTAAACCAAATAATTCTAGTTTGAACAACCAACCTACTTCCTAACAAACTTCCTAATCAACTTGCTTTCTAACCAACTTCCTAACTAACTCTTTCTAACCAATTAATTTTGAAATCCTACCATAATAACCAAGTAAAAGTCTGAATTTTAAGCCTTTCTAATTATAGAATAGTCCCAAATACATTATATAGTAGTGGTACAGATATAGTATCAGTTTGTAACTTTTTTTTTTTTTTTTTTTTTTTTTTTTTTTTTTTTTTTTTTTTTTTTTATGGTATGATCATTCAAGTTCTCATGGGCTTTTTGGTGTAGTTCAATTTTAGAACCGTCAACACAAAATTAATTTACCCTTGATGCATACAACATGTGGCAATTTTTGTGTGGTCTCCTACCATTTTAACTTTAAGATGCTATTTTACAAGAACCGAACTTGCTTATGGTCAAAAGACATTACTCAATCAGTCAAAGGTTACGCGGTTTGGAAGACAAAAATGAGGGAATGGGCCATGATATAAAACTTGCTCTCGTTCACAAGCAAATAATTTCTCCTAAATAACATATACTATATGTTTTCTTACATTTGCATATTTAATTACGTTGCTTTGTCAATAAAAGCTAAAGTTTATTTATAAGGATCGTTTTAAAGTATTACTCCCTCCGTCTTTAAATAAGTATCGTATTTTAACTTTTTTTTTCTTCAACACTTTAAATATTTTTGTTTGCGTTAAATAATATTTAATGAAAATTATACTAATTATTCATTTATTTTGTATCAAGTATTATATTAGAAATAAATAAATAAATCTTCCAATAGTCAAAATATAACACTTGTTTAGAAATGAAGGGAGTAATTTTATTATGTTCATAATATTATAATGTTAGAACTAACACAAATTTAATACTGCATTAAATATCATAGGACACATGAAAAAACATATTAATAAGCGTTATAATACAGCTCATAAATTATTTCTAGATCATGTTAAGGGTAATGCGTAAACGATTATGTTAATTTTTAGTGAGTACTAGTGTATAAACTTTTCAACTTTCACTGATAAATAAATTTGCGTATTCAGAATTTAATATTGGCGGTGTTTTAGAAAGCATGCAATTGAAATCATTGTTAATTTTATTAGAGTACTTATTAAGTTTTAACCATTGAAAGTTATATCAAATGAAGTATTTATCAAACAATATAGTATGATCGACCTTAATTTATGTAAAGGTCTAAATGGTAATATTCAGTTGTCCAGAATGATGCAAGGCTGTCAAGATCACGATCCTACCTGAGATCGTTTTTGTCTTTGCAAGATCGAGATCATAGGATTGGATCGGATCGAGATCCTACGATCCTACCAATTTGTCATATTTTGTAAACAACGGATAAACGAGTCAAACTGTTTTGCATTTCAACTCAACGTCAAAGATAAATTCATATAATACCCTCTTAAAAATGCCAAAGTTCATATTTCAAACACCAAATAATAGTACTAAAACACAAAAAAGTCAAAGTTTCAATCATTACATTAACAATTTACGAAATAAGATTACATAACATGACTCCTAAGCTTCTCAAAATATACAAGCCATCTACATGATTTTAGGCAAACAAACATTCCATAAGTTGCATTTCAAAACATACACTTTGATTAGTTTAATCACACTGAAGTAAAGTAAATTGAACTATTGAATACTTTTAAACTTTTAGTTTTACACTTTTACTACATCAAGTAGCTATCAAGAGATTCAAGGCTCTTGTAATTGTAACAATGACACTATTTCCACTAATTATGTGGTTCAAACTTAAAAGCTGCAACTATGAAAAGGTTTACATGATTTAAAGTGTCAAGAAAAAACATCAAATACCTTTAAGTAAATCTCTTCTTTGGGTGATTAGATCATTAAAAGAGGACCAGTAGTTTGTTAATTGGAGTTTTGATTTGGGGAAAAGTAGAAAACTAGTTTTTACGCCTAAGCAAGTGAGATGGACTTAAAAGATAGAAAAAGTGAAAAACATAAAATAACTCGGATCGAGTTTCGATCTTACGATCTTACATTCGATTCGACGATCTTACATACGATCCCACCCAGATACGGTCCTATTCCGATACTACACGATCTTAGCTTGTAAACACGTAAGATCGTACAATCTTACGAGTTTAATCACCATCTTGAAAGCCTTGGAATGATGTACAAAACAATTATCAAATAATCATTCTCATTCAGAATCATATTCATTTAGCATCCTAAAATCATTCAACATCTTTGATTCATTCATCACTAAATTATATTGTTTTACCAAATAACCCTTTGGTCCTTTCTTTGTTTCTTTGTTTTAATTTTAAAGGAAATACAAAGTCAAGGAGATATGAAGACGGGATCTTAGTCATGCATGTGTCACATAATTTCAACAATTTTTTCCAAGTATAATTCAAGTGTCATCATTATGTTTTGTTAAAAATCTCATCTTCCATCCTTAGGTCTCACAAAAATTCAATGTTAGTCCATAATTTCGTCAAATAGAAAGAAAAAGAAAAACTCGTGTAGCCCATTGGACCATTCAAGTTATTCAAATAGGATATCCACGGACCATTTTGCCGCTCTGTATTTAATCTAAATCACACTTTTAATTTTCATATCTATAAAACGAAACATCTCAATGTAATTTACTTGCGAACAATCTAAACATCCAAACACCCCTCATGTAATTCTAAGATCTGAAGTAGCCACTCTTTAAATTAGGAAAGTGATTGACAAACTTTATATTTTTATTGGAATAATTTAATGTACAAACAGTTAAAGCAGATTATACTTAAAGTACAATTGTGTAATGCTTACAATGAAGTGTGTGAATAAAAATTAAAAGTATGCAAATCAATTCTTTTTAAATTAGAAGGACTATAAGTGTAAGTTTTGAAGTGAGTAAAAATTCTGTTAAAAAAAACACTACTTTATTGAATTAGTGACTTGACTTGACTTATGCATACTAGGAAATCATACAATTCTTAAACCGACTTGTATTATTTTATGTCAGACGTGATTAGAATTATTGACTTGACTTATGACATTTTCTCCAACCGACTTGTATTATTTAATGTCAGACGTGATTAGAATTATCGATCATTCCATTGTTTTCCATTCACATTTTCTGCTTGCTGCTTAACCAATCAAATAACTGTAAGTCCTCTCGTCTCTTTCCACTATTCAATTGGTTATTTTCTGATCATGCTTGTTAGTTTATTTCTATGCTAGGAAATCATACATTGTAGTAATTTTAACATTCAGAAAGTGCAAATTTTGTACTGAGATCATGATCTCAAAATGGTTTAAATTACTCAAATGTTTCTTTTATAAACTTTGGAAAATGTAGTATTACAAAAGAAAGCAATACTCAAAAACCTAAACTCTTAAAATTCTTTCTTTTCTAAACTTGCACAAACTGATTGTGGCTGTGGTTTGTTGTTGTTAGATATGCTTAATCCAACTCTTCAAACTTTAATTCTCCATTCCAACATAAACTTTGCCAAACTTTAAACTATTCCAAGTTGAAGTGTTGGACTTCAAATATTGACAGACCACTTGTTTGTTTGCAACCAAGTTCGAGAGATGGAGTATTCCAATGGGTGGCAAAACGGGCGGGCCGGGCGGGCACGGGCCACGGGTCACATGGGCTACGGGTTAAACGGGCGCGAGCTAAACGGGCACGGGCCAAACGGGCGCATGTTATACGAATCATTTTAGAAAATAACCAAAATGACGAAATAAATTCCTTAAACTTAACACCTCATTTATATTTAAAAAATTAAATATATTATATCTACAATTTATTTTTAAAAACAATAGTAATGTTACCCGATTGAGAGAAAAGATGTGTTCATTTGTGCCCATTTAACTTTTAAATAGGCAATATATGCCCATTTAAAAAAAAAGATGTAGACCAAATGTGCCCAAATCTTTTAAAAATTTGCTCATTGAACCCATTTTTTTTATTTTGAGCACAAATTGCCACCTCTTTCCAACTTATTTCCCATTCCTTATTTGTTTTATTATTTATTTATTTTTTGATAAAACACATTATTAGTTTACAGTAGAGGATTACACATTTATAATGCCGAATGTAACACAAACTACTATCATAACTACTCTAACAATTAGCATATGAGACATGGATTTGCATGGAAATGGTAAACGTACCTAGCTATAAGATATATCAAAGTTTTGTTATAGACTTGGTCTATTATTATTATTATTATTATTGTTATTATTATTATTATCATCATCATCATTATTAGGGAATATGTTAGCTACAATTTTTCGTAGTTAACTCCCTACAATTTTGGGCTATATTACATGGGTCCCTGAGTCCATTTCTGAGTTGGGTCCCTGAATCCTTTCTTATATAATTTTAATGGAGAATTGTAGTCAATTGGCTACAATAATTGTAGCCAAAATATCCCATTATTATTATTATTATTATTATTATTATTATTATTATTATTATTATTAAAAAAAAAAAAAAAAAAAAAAAAAAAAAAAAAAAAAAAAAACCTAATAGGATTTACAATAAATTAGTGGGGAGCCGAGAGACTAACTGGGCCCCCACACCTTTAGCTATAGCAAAACCAATCCTACTAAAAATATGTGGAGCAGCACGTGCTCCAATGTCCTGAGTTATAGAGAATCGTCAAATACGCTTTAAATACTTACGTGAAGGTATAACTTTTTTTCTCCTATACTTTGTTTTCCTGGCTCCACCACTGACTAGGGTGGATCCAAGTTGCAAGTAGTGGGGGAAAGGCCGCCAATAAACCTTAAGCAGTATTGTCAACTAAGTTGAAAAAATGACTAAATTTATTGAAAAAGTTATACTGTCATCTATCCTCTATCTTGGAAGCAAAAATCAATAATTGAATCTTCATTTCTTTTAATTGTAGAATTTATCAATAGGAAGGTATGGAAAAGAACGGGAAAGAAAGGGTGGATGTGTGGAAGGGAAGGTGGTACTTCATCCGTTCCAAATTTATTGTCTACTTTTTAGTCTTTCTTCTTCAACTTTGTCCTTAAATATTTTTGTAGGTGTTATATAATATTTGATGCAAAATATATAAATGTATTGGGTTTTAAGTTTACTTTTCAATGGTACAATTTTTCATCAAGTATTATATAATATTTTTGGGTAAAGGGGAGTGGTAAATATATTAAAATCCAAAACGTTTAAGTACAAATGGAATGTGGCTGAAGTACCACATTAACCTCAAGCTTAAACAGCTTGATAGACAAAAACCTAGAGCTTATGACATGCCAACAGCTCAAAACAACTCTAGAATCAAAAAATGAACCTAGAATAAGAACTAAGCAAAACAAGCTAACCAACTGCTGCCGTGAATGATGAACTACCATCGGTAGTAGAGTTAGGAAATAAATTAGCCGATCCATCAAACACGTTTACAACAAAATCTTCAACACTGCCTTCATCAGTAGCCAAAGCAGCAAGTATTATATAATAAAAATGTATATTTATGGTCAAAGTTGAATCAGTCTGACTTTGAAATTTCAACCGGGACAATAATTTTGAGACGGGGGGAGTACTAGTTAAGGATAGTGGGAAGTGGACATAGGTAAATAAAATTAACTATCTGTTTGTTTGAGCTCTTTTGGATTTGAGTAATGCAATCATGAAAATAATATTTGTTTTGTGTGTAGGTATAGGATTTAAAAAAATATTTGACACCCTTGCAATGGTGTTTTATGAAATTGATACGACCCTGTTAGGGGTTGTATCGGGATAAGGCACCACTTCAAGCGTGTGCTGGCTCCGTCAGAAAATAGAAGAAAAGAACTAGAGATTTGTTTATCTTTAACTTTGATTGATTGATTCGTTGCTAACATATGACAACTTAAATACTAGTTTATGAGATAACTCTCACAAACATAAGACTTATCCTAACATGACTCAAAACATATCCTAAACAATGACTCCAACACTTATCCTAATAAAACATAATAAATAAACTACGATAGTTATCCAACACGGGTGTATCACTCCCCACTCCTTCAAAATCACCTTGCCCTCAAGGTGTTATCTAAAATAAATCTTGATTCCAGGATCCCACGTTCTTCTTTGAATTTTAGCCTCCATTCCTAGGGCAACATCCATGTTTTCAAAAGTTACCAATAATAGCAATGTCCTTGATATGCGGGTCTGTACCCACTTTAGAATAACAATCAAACTCTCACCAATATCAAAAACACCGTCTATCGCGCTTTTAACTTCATCAACACCAATATCTTCATCAACATCTAAGGACCCTTTAATCTCAGGTGAAGCGAATTCACTTTGTAATGATGGAATGGCATCTGATTTCTTTTCAATTATATGCTCTTTCTCCTTCTCTGCAATTGCCTCAAAACGAGCCTCGACTATATGGGCTAAGGAAAAGGTTTCTCCTAAAGTTGTAGGCCTTGCCCTCAATAGTTCTATTTGTAACGTAAGTTTAAGTCCGGAGATATAAAATGATGTAAGTAAAGATTGAGAGATCCCTGTTACACGATTTGCAAGTACCACAAATTCACTCTCATATTCGGCTACCGTACCCATTTGCAAGAGCTTAGAGAGTGCGTATTTCGCGTCCTGATCGCTGCCGTCTGATATCATGAATAATACTTAAGCGATTTTGAACTAAAAAAAATATATATTTTTTTTCGATGAATAGTACTCGTGATGAACAGTACTCGATGAATAGTACTCGATGAACAGTAACTTTTTTTCTTTTTTTTTTTAAAATTGGAACCCTAATCAAAAACCCTCTCAACGAGAGCTCTCAATGAAAGCACCAATTGATACGACCCTGTTAGGGGTTGTATCGGGATAAGGCACCACTTCAAGCGTGTGCTGGCTCCGTCAGAAAATAGAAGAAAAGAACTAGAGATTTGTTTATCTTTAACTTTGATTGATTGATTCGTTGATAACATATGACAACTTAAATACTAGTTTATGAGATAACTCTCACAAACATAAGACTTATCCTAACATGACTCAAAACATATCCTAAACATTGACTCCAACACTTATCCTAATAAAACATAATAAATAAACTACGATAGTTATCCAACACGGGTGTATCACTCCCCACTCCTTCAAAATCACCTTGCCCTCAAGGTGTTATCTAAAATAAATCTTGATTCCAGGATCCCACGTTCTTCTTTGAATTTTAGCCTCCATTCCCAGGGCAACATCCATGTTTTCAAAAGTTACCAATAATAGCAATGTCCTTGATATGCGGGTCTGTACCCACTTTAGAATAACAATCAAACTCTCACCAATATCAAAAACACCGTCTATCGCGCTTTTAACTTCATCAACACCAATATCTTCATCAACATCTAAGGACCCTTTAATCTCAGGTGAAGCGAATTCACTTTATAATGATGGAATGGCATCTGATTTCTTTTCAATTATATGCTCGTTCTCCTTCTCTGCAATTGCCTCAAAACGAGCCTCGACTATATGGGCTAAGGAAAAGGCTTCTCCTAAAGTTGTAGGCCTTGCCCTCAATAGTTCTATTTGTAACGTAAGTTTAAGTCCGGAGATATAAAACGATGTAAGTAAAGATTGAGAGATCCCTGTTACACGATTTGCAAGTACCACAAATTCACTCTCATATTCGGCTACCGTACCCATTTGCAAGAGCTTAGAGAGTGCGTATTTCGCGTCCTGATCGCTGCCGTCTGATATCATGAATAATACTTAAGCGATTTTGAACTCAAAAAAAAATATATTTTTTTTTCGATGAATAGTACTCGTGATGAACAGTACTTGATGAATAGTACTCGATGAACAGTAACTTTTTTTTTTTTTTTTTTAAATTGGAACCCTAATCAAAAACCCTCTCAACGAGAGCTCTCAATGAAAGCACCAATTGATACGACCCTGTTAGGGGTTGTATCGGGATAAGGCACCACTTCAAGCGTGTGCTGGCTCCGTTAGAAAATAGAAGAAAAGAACTAGAGATTTGTTTATCTTTAACTTTGATTGATTGATTCGTTGATAACATATGACAACTTAAATACTAGTTTATGAGATAACTCTCACAAACATAAGACTTATCCTAACATGACTCAAAACATATCCTAAACAATGACTCCAACACTTATCCTAATAAAACATAATAAATAAACTACAATAGTTATCCAACACGGGTGTATCAGAAATCTCTGTGACTATATGACTTTCTTGACAATTTATGTACCTTTTTCTTGGAAGTTGTATA
The DNA here is from genome assembly GCA_030686995.1 of Artemisia argyi. NCBI lineage: Eukaryota > Viridiplantae > Streptophyta > Magnoliopsida > Asterales > Asteraceae > Artemisia > Artemisia argyi. Next base: position 247,634,610 of record CM060701.1, read on the forward strand.
AACATATGCCATTTCTAACTGTTTTCATATAAAATTGTTTTCAATTTGTACGTGAGCCTTAATACCCTATATGTCTTCAATTCATATGAAAATAATCATAAAACATAATGACAATTCTTATCCTCATATACAAAACAAGCAACTTTTTATCTACTTAAAAAAAAATAAAAAAAAATCTCATACTTTTCTTTCAAACTTAAACCAAATCCTAATACCAATCCAACCTATTAATAAAGTAAATGCACATTAAATTTTTTACTTTCAATACATTATTTGATTTAATATTCGGTACATTGCATATAACTATGGTTGATTTTTCTATAGAGAAATTTTTTTGATTTGTAACATAATTATGTTTTTTTTCTTTTTTTTTTTTTTTTTTTTTTTTTTTTTTTTTTTTTTTTTAATGTTGACAATACTATGTTGCTTTATGCTAATGAGTCTTCAAATCTCAAGTTTTATTTCGCTTCTTCAAACAAAATTATGTTAAAACTTTTACAAATACATTCATATTGTTATTAAGAAATGTGATTTAGAAAGTTCAATGTTTTCTATTTGCGTTATACCGGTTTCAAAAATTGTCACGCAATTGAAGGGATCAGGGGTGCAATCTGAACAAACTGCCACAACAACTTTTGTAATTTCCTATTTTAGTTTGTAAGCCCATCTGATCCACCCGACCCGCTGAGCATATTAATTATTTTGTATGTAAGATGTTCACCTTAAGGTAAAAAATTATACGCTAAGATTTAAACTTTTATTGATCAAATAATTAGAAGGAAGCTTCCTAGAATGTACACTTAATTTTGAACGCATATTAATATTAATATGATTACATGAAAAATACATCATCATGTACGTCCTATTTACGTATATTAGTTTAAGACCCGTGTAATATGATGACACTTAATATAGTTTTGTTATAAATGAACTAAAACGTGGAAATTAGACATACGTATTTGCATTTAATCCATGTCAATGTGTGTTTGATATCTATACTGTATATAAAACAAAATTGGTTAAACTGAAAAATGAAAAGTTAAGAATGAAACGAGGAAAAAATTAAAAATGAAATATTAAAACAATTAATTATGAGCAATTTCAGTTATTAATACACATATTTTTTAAAAGAGAAAATTGTCTAAAAATACATCAAACTTGACACCTTTTACTATTGTATGCTATGAACTTTTTTTTTTCTTCTTATTGTATGCATAAACTTTCTTAATCATCCTATTGTATACATAAACTTTCTTAATCACCCCATTGTATGCATCGTTAGTCCTAACTGAGTTAAAATATTTGCATCGTTAGTCCTCATTGACTATAGAGTTAAAATATTTGGATCGTTAGTCCTCATTAAGTTAAAATATTTGCATCGTTAGTCCTCATTGACTATAGAGTTAAAATATTTGCATCGTTAGTCCTCATTGATTTAGAATATTTGCATCTTTAGTCCTCATTGACTATAGAGTTAAAATATTTGCATTGTTAGTCCTCATTGAGTTAAAATATTTGCATCGTTAGTCCTCATTGACCATTCTTACGTTTTTATCAGTTTCATCCGTTTTTATACGTTTTGCATCTCTCATGTTTTTATCAAATCTTTTGCCACACTTTTTTTATCAAATATTTTGCCACATTTTTTATTCATTTTCGTTTATGATTTAGGGTTTAGGGCCTAAACCCTAAACCCTATAGAGTTAAAATATTTGCATCATTAGTGCTCAGTGAGTTAAAATATTTGCATCGTTAGTCCTCATTGACGATTTTTACAGTTTTTTTCCTTTTTCGTCCGTTTTTCATACGTTTTCATCCGTTTTTCTCATGTTTTCAGAGTTTTTTTTTTATCAGTTTTCATCCGTTTTATTACGGTTTTATCCCTAAACCCTAAACCCTTCTGATCCGAATTATTAAAAGTGTAAAACACGAACGTTATCCGGAATGATGTTTTACATCAAAACTCGTGAGACTTTAACCTAAATCCTAAACCCTTCTGATCCGAATTATTAGGGTTTAGAGTGTAAACCCTAAACACTAAACCCTAAACCCTAAACCCTAAACTCTAAACTTTAAACCCTAAACGAAAATGAATAAAAAATGTGTCAAAATATTTGATAAAAAAAAAAGTGTAGCAAAAGATTTGATAAAAACGTGAGAGATGAAAACGTATAAAAACGGACGAAACTGTTAAAAACGTAAGAATGGTCAATGAGGACTAACGATGCAAATATTTTAACTCAATGAGGACTAACGATGAAAATATTTTAACTCTATATGGTTTACGGTTTAGTGTTTAGGGGTTAGGTGTAAAACCCAGACTTTCTGAAAGCATAAAATACCCGAAATGCCCCTCTAATTTTAAACTTTTGAAAAGACGTTAGATATCTAACATTTCGTTCCGGTTATAACCTAAGTAATTAGATGTTAATATTAGAACAAGAAAACATTATACGGATAATAAACTTTTGAATACACGATTTGTTTGTGTATACCGATCATACTAGTGTGCACATTTTTAATTTGTCACCTAAGTATATCCTAAGTGAACCAAAAAAAAAAATAAAAAAAAAATACAATAAAATCTTCCCTAGTCCTATCCCTTGTTCTTTTAGGCATACAGGCTGTTAAAGAAAAGATAAGAATACACAATATCATTTCAAGAAAATAGAAGATATGCATGCTTTACATGGCCTTATCATCCACACGGTTTCCCTTTAATATAGATACTCCTTTTCCAAGTTTCCCTAAACCGTATATCAATATCCTGTATTTTTCCTTTGCACCGAACCTAAAAACTAAATTATAAAACCCTAAAACTAATCACCTCCAAAACAGCGGCCACTATTTTCCTTTTTTTTCTGTTCGATCGAGAAGACGCATGGGAGGTTCGATTGTGTTGCTGTAAGAGGGTGTGTGTAGTGTAACCATGGCTGTGTTCCTGTTCGACAAGGGTGATTCTGGTTCGAGGTTTTGGTTTGGTCGTGAGTTGTTGCGGAACCGAGGGTGCTGTTCGTGGGTTTATACCGCTCGAAAAGTGGGGTGAACGTGGGTATTAATTGTCTCGGTTTGGTGATGATCTGGTTGGCTCAGGTCAATTATTGTCGATTGGTTCTTCGTTTCTCATCCCACTCGCGACAAAGGTAACGGCATCATCCTTGTTCGATTCTTCGTTCATGTTGAATTCAGTCATCACGTTAAAACATGTCACCACTGATTGTACTATGAATACATTATGTAAGGTGCATGAAATATTGATTTGTCCTCAATACATGTATATGTATGAGTATTATTATGTACGTACATAGGACTTAAAATCTGTTATTAATTGACTAAATATAATTTGCTTGTTCACGTAATTTCTGTCCCAATCTGTTTATTAAATCGGAGATATAAAAGTTGTTTATTAGATCGACTATAAAGGTCTGTATGAAAACATACTCATGTTGCTGTTTCGACTTGGGTTTTTATATATAAATCTGATTTGACACTAATAACACTTGAGTTAATCTAATATTGAACTACAAGAGTAGATACATGCTTGTTCTGTTTTCTTTCGAATCGCAAAAATAAACAAAGGGTGTCACGGCGTATTTTAATTCAACAATATCAAAAGTGTGCAAGTCGATTTCGGTAAGGTTCCTGTTATAATATCATATGAGAAGAAGTCATGCATGCATTATGTAATCTTTGTAGCCTAACTTTATTAATCTCATATTTAAACTTAAATTTACTATATTGATACTTTTGACCCTAAACTATTATGAATTGGCGTAATGGAACTTCAATCTATCATAATGGTTAATTTGAATTTTTAACTTAATGACTCGTTAATTATTATTATTAATGATCAATCATACTAAATCGGAAAACTTACTTAAAAATAGAAAGAAACCTAAAATGGGTAATTTGATCTAAAATGAGCGTAAGAATAATAAAGACGATTATTAAATCGTGTAGATTCGCTGAAGAAGGAGTAACTTCCGATCTTTGTGATGTGTTTGCACTTGCGGGTTAAGGTACAGATATTCCGCCTTTTTATTAAAGGCCATCCTTCTCTATTTTGTTTAATGTTTCAATTATGATCCCTTCAGTTAAGCCATTGCTATGTTCCCTTTGTTTGATTCGTGTTTGTTGATACTTGATATTGATATGAGCTTGATATTCGTTTGCATGCTATATTTCTTTTCTATAGCATTCTTGATTCTATGCTCATTATGTGTTACTTGTATATGATTTGATTAATTTGTAGCCAGTGATGGGGAGTCCATGGCCTTGCCACTGATGCACCAGTGGTATTGACACTATCTGTGGAGGTGGGTTTTTGTCCACAGCGTTCCCTTTAAGCTAGCTATTCAGGCCTATATTTATTATTGCATATGTTTACTTAGCCTAGAGCTTTGTGCATATATATTTGTTTTGCAGGGGGCGTATGGATGCATCCTAGGTACTTTGTTTAGTATTATTTGGTGAATGTTTTGGTGTGTGTGCAATACACCCCTTTCACATTTGGTACAATGGAGGTCATGACTCCTATGTACAATTAGTATATATATTGTTGGGCATTCCTATTTGTTCTACTTCTTTATGATTCTTATTATCTTGTCATCTCTAATGTGATTACGTACGCTTGCTTTATTTATTTTGCTTACACTTATGATTCATTTCATTTCCTTGAGTGTTTGGTATCCGTTATCCGTGTTTCCTTTGATCATATTCTATGTTTCCATATTCTTGATTTCTATCTCAACAGGTTCGCTTGGACTTATGACGTATTCACTTTCGTTTTCCTTTTGTTATTAGTTTTCGTTTGTTTATATCTGTTCACTGGGCTTTTTAAGCTCAGCCGCATTTCTTTTCCTGTGGCAGGTTTTAGAAGGAAGCTGGGTTGAGTGAAGAGTGCTTAGGAGCTCTTAGTGGACTACATTGTTGATACCCTTTCATGGATTAGAGATAGACTTAGAGATTTCCTTCTTGGTTCTTAACTTGTAATTAATTTGGAAGTTGAAATACTTAGAATTAGTCATTTATCTTTTCTTTGGAACTGTTTTGTGAACCTTGTATTATTAATGTATTTCGCTTGCTTATGTTCTGATTTGACCCCATAATGTTACACTTTAGCCCTTTTCGGGTTGGGGTGTTACATTAGGCCCTAAACCCTAAAAGAAAATGAATAAAAATGTGGCAAAATATTTGATAAAAAAAAAGTGTGGCAAAAGATTTGATAAAAACATGATAGATGAAAACGTATAAAAACGGACGAAACTGATAAAAACGTAAGAATGGTCAATGAGGACTAACGATGCAAATATTTTTACTCAATGAAGACTAACGATGCAAATATTTTAACTCAATGAGGACTAACGATGCAAATATTTTAACTCTATAGTCAATGAGGACTAACAATGCAAATATTTTAACTCAATGAGGACTAACGATGCAAATATTTTAACTCTATAGTCAATGAGGACTAACGATACAATTATTTTAACTCAATTAGGACTAACGATGCATACCATAGTGTGATTAAGAAAGTTTATGCATACAATAGGATGATTAAAAAAGTTTATGCATACAATAGGAAAAAAAAGTTCATAGCATACAATAGTAAAAAGTGGCAAATTTGATTTATTTTTAGACAATTTTTCCTTTTTAAAAGGAATCTATTAATACACATTGAAAACTAGGTTGACTCGGCCGCTTCAAACCCGGCGGGTTGACCCAGTTTAATTTGACCGGTTTTTTCAACCCAACCCATCGGGTTGACCCGGTTTATATTGACCAATTTTTTCGATTGGAACCGTTCAACCGGTTGAACCACCCAGGTCGAACCGGATTTCAAAATATTATATTTAATCCCCAAATCCTCAAACTTTTATTAATTTTCGTTTATAACCTATAAACTTTTTTTTATCACTAAAACCATCTGCCGCTATAAAATCTCGTTGATATGCACGGGTACTCGTTTTATTTTTTATAATGTCGTGAAGTAAGAGCAAAAATTTTAATAGAAATGGGTTGAAAGAGATTTACATGTAGATGATTCATGCATATTAGAAAGATCCACTTCCATGTTCCATACGCCAGATTTTATGTTAATTCAAACTTAAAAAGAATGTCACATAATAAATTTTCATCATCGGATGAAAATTTTCTTATCCTGCTCTTTTTTGCTCAATTTCTTATCTTTCAAGACTATTAATTGGTCATCATAAATTATTTAATTGTCTTTGCAAGACTCATAAAAAAGTGTTTATATCATGGTAGTGGACATGTTTAGTCCTTGTGTTATGTCCACATATGCTTCTTAGTTGTCAGAAATACAAAATGTTAGTCTATAATTTTGTCAAAGAAAAAAAATGAACACACTTGTAGCCATTCCGTGCACCATTGAAGTTTAAAAAAGCCTGTTATATTTATTACTAGCGATATTTATGTCATTTTACGTAGTATTTTAATAAAAACACCTTTAATGTCTGTTTCTATTAGAAATGAAATTGAAGACAATTAATCCAAACACTTTTTGCTTATAAAAGTTTCTCTTTGCTCTTCAAAAACTTTTAAGAGCTGAACTTGCGTTTATTAATACCATTTGCATGACTTAAATTGTGATTTGAGAGTAGAAATCTAACTTGAGCTCCCATTTATTAATTATCCTCTGCTTTTTAATCCATTGGAAAATCAGAAAGTCATCATCGGAAAATAAATAAGTTTTGGAACGTATATACGTATTTGCTTCTTTACTTTTTACACTCATCCACCTAACCACCTACCAAATTGATTGTTTTCAAGCTGAGATTGATTTCTTTATTCATTAAGTAATTAGGAGGAAGTATACTAAGAAATAGACTTAATTGTCTTCGTTTGCTAATATGATTATATAAAAGAAACGTCATTATCTAGGTCCTACATTTTTTTTTGAAAGGTGAATTTCAACTTAGAATCGACCACCTTCGCGGACAGCGAAGGCCCCATCGCCACCCCGCCAGACTATGTTGTCTGAACCGGGTCCACGCTGATCTCAGGTGGTAACGGGTTTCCCCCGGAAACCGTACTGCCTCCACACAAGTTACCTTGCTGGAGAAACAGCCGGATGAAAACCGGGCCATGCTCAGGATTCTAACCCCAGCGGCTTGGTCTAAGGGCTTCGAATCCATCATTGCAATATATCTCCGGAACAAATGGTCTGCAAGTGGACCACAAGTGAGGACTTCCCGGGTGGTCACCCACCCGGTACTACTCCCACTTGTGGCTCGCTTAACTAGTTAAGCTCCACCCACTAGACCACAAGTCCTTTGACCTAGATAAAAATATATTAAGACTACGATTGGCCATCATAAGTTATTTAATTGTTTTTGCAAGGCTCGTAAAGACGTGTTTAACTTTGTCAACAACGAAAAAACTCGTACACATCTAGCCCATTGCAACATTAGAGCTAAATAAAGCTGTTAACTTTATTTAAACCGATCATTTATCATTTATTATAAACCAAACACTCTTATTGCTCAGTTCTATAAATTTAAACATACACGATCTAATTTATAAGAGTTGAGAAGGTGTGCTTACAAAAGTTTCTTTCTTTGCATTACTTATATTGGTGTTTGAGAGTAGAAATCTAACGTGAGCTTCCATTATTAATTGCATTCATCATATCCTCTGCTTCTTAATCCATCGGATAATCAGTAAGTCATCATCTACTCTTTGCTTATTCCCTGGTTTTTTATTTAATCGTATTTTGTTTTATGCTTACTATATAAATCATTTAAGTTGTGGGCTTTACAAAAAATTAAGATAAGTAGCTCCAATTATAGAGTGACATGTATCACTTCCCAACTAAAAATTCACCTTTATTTTCATATTTAAATAACTTTTTATACATTTATTATTTTTATGATCTAATTTCATCATATTCTCTAAAATTTCGTGCTCTTTAATTCAACATCCATTTTGATATGTTTATATGAGTTTTTAGTTTTTACATTTTTAGTGGGTTTATTTTATTTTGATTCAAATTTTTATAACTTTAACTTATATTTCAATCAATACAACCTTAATTCGTCAAAATCATATACTTTTGGAGGGAATATTTGACAGGTAAAAGATTGCGAGGGTCTTTCTATATGTGGAATAATGATGTCACGGAAAAGTTACGGGAAACCTAAGCACACACATACAACTAACACATATACATTCGGAGTGTTGTGAAACGAATTCACTAAGCGGGTAGTGAATTGCGAAGAGAGTTAGGCTAGCAATCCATTTAATATATTTATAATATTAACTATATTTATCGTCACCGCTGTGCGCGGGTATTTAACTAGTCATTTAGAAAGAATAAATTATTGTTTACTAAGATCATAATCATGGAGAACCAAATCAAATGAAAGGAAAATAAAAACTAATTGAACACTTAAGAAAAATAATGATAAAGAATATCTTACAATTAGCAATTTTAAAACACAACTCAAATAAACTTGATTATAGTTATGTTCTTATGGATAATTTTGGAAAGTCAACATGCATATACATTTGTGTAACCAGTTTGGTCTCCAAAACCAGTTTTCGGGTAAAACCGGTTGAACCGAGAATCGGACACTCGTATATAACGTAACTCATGACTCTTTCTATGTTTGGGGATTAAAATTTTCAATGAAACATAGAATAAGTGGGATAATAGTTCATCTATTCAACGACTATATGAGATAGTTCATCTTTATTAAGTAATTTAACTATTTAAACAACTACAGTATATGAGATAGTTCAAGTTTATTTTAATTGACCTACTAACCAAGTGAATCATTAAAAAGTACTCTGTAAATGAAGTTATCAGCAAGTGTGTCTGTGTCAACATAAAACTTGGAGAAAAATAAACCTAAAAAAAACTTGATTACAAAGTTCCCAAGCCTTATATTTGTAACGATATAAAACTTGGAGGAAAATAAAACTAATTAAATAAAAAACGACCTAAACAAACCTTTAAACTTTCCTAATAAAAGCGCACCAATGCAACGCCCGCATGATATTGGGCGGCGGTGCATTGGCCAAAAGGGGGCCTAGGGAAGTTGAGGGGCAAAGCACCTTCATGTAGCGCCTAGGACTTTGCATCCTAAACCCTCGTTGATTCATGCGATCTTTCACAAGCTCTTCTAGCTAAGTTTGTAAACAAACTGGACGTTCAATGAACATTTCATGAACCGTTCGGTAAAAAGTTCGTTTATGTTCGTTTATTAATTAAATAAACGAAGATGAACAATATTTTATGTTCGTTTAGTTAAATTAACGAACATGAACAAAAGTCGTGTCCATTCATTTATGTTCGTGAACGTCCGATTATGCGTTCGTTTATGTTCATTTATTTATTTATGTTAGTATATCATATCTTTTAATTGTATAATTTTAAAATTAGTTTGTCTAAAAAAACAACACTTATAAAATAATATTAGATGCATAATTTAATAAAGTTTATGTTTATTTGTATATGTTCATTTATGTTCGATCATTTATGTTCGTTTAGCGTTTGTTTAGTGTCTTAATGAACAAACATAAACGAACATGAACAACTCATTTTTTTAATAAACGAAAATGAAAAAGAAAATTCGTCTGTTTAAGTGTTCGTGTTCGTTTATTTGTCCGGTTAAAATTAAATGAACGAACAAGAACAAGGCTCCATTCGTGTTTGTCCGGTTCGTTTACAGCCCTATTTCTAGCCAATTTATAGTTGTTGACGACCCCGTTTACCACCCCCACCACCATCCTCAAAACCAACCTTGTTGATTCTTGGCAAAGCTTCCACATGCATTATCAAGCTTGTCATGACACTTGATCTTGACAAGCTCAATTATAACACGTGGTATGAACTCTTTAGATGACATTGTCATATGTTTAAGGTTCTTCACATCATTGAGGACCCCACACTCTTAACTAGCACAATTGACCCCGATCTTGATCAACTTGATTCTCTCGTTGTATCAATTATTTATAGCATGATCTGGGAGAGATTAGAAAGCATGATCCTCGACCCCACAACCACGGCTAGTTCTTTATGGAAGTGTCTTGAGACGACCTTCCATGATAACAAAACAAACATGACTATTCAAGTTGACAACCAACTTTGTACCTTAGAACATGGCACTCAGTCGGTTGCGGACTATTATTAATAGGTAATATTGTCCCATAATTATCCGAAATGTATATTAATTTAGAGAGAGAGAGAGAGAGAGAGAGAGAGAGAGTGTGTGTGTGTGGACACTTATTAATCTAGAGATAATAGAAAGAAGTATTCGAATTTTTACTAATGAACACACCCATCCAAAGCGAGGAGGTGATAAGGTATTTATACCCTTACAACCAAATGGTCCAACCCTTGGAACTCTTGCTCCCCTCGAAACTGGGTAGTGAGCTTACACAGCAATGTTTATTACATAACAACCTACCAACCATTACTTAAATACATAAAAGACCATACACGAATGATTTAAACTTTTTATGCTCTAACAATCTCCTCCTAAGGGTATATCATTGGGGTTTTTCCTTGTACGGCATTTTGTCCTTATAACTTCGAGCTCCGATGTACTGCTCCATGCGTTTCCATGAGTCTCGAAGTTCTAATCTTTCCTTGATAACTTGCACAACTATGCACATCAATGCTTGTTGCTCAACATCCATCTCCAACTCTTTGAAGAACACCTAATCCAACATTTCTTCAAGCTTTTCCAAAATTCATATCAACGTCCCTGTACTGAACTTGGCTAGTTCATTTGCCCTGAACAACGTCTTCTGCCTTGTACCAATTAAGTATACTAAGCAGAGTCCAAGATTTGGCTTTTCAAAGCATAACCATCTCTTGACCCTCTGAATACCTAGACAAATCAACACGAGAGGAGTCAGTTTGATCATCTTGTGATAGCTTTCAATCCTCATACGGAAGATATGTACCAAAATCAACCTCGACCTCATGAATATCCTCAGTGATTTAATGATGTCTTGGTCTACTGATTTCTTGATGTTGTGTCTGATTCTGGAGTGATACATGTCTTCTATGTCGCGAGGATGAAGGTTAACGTATCAGCCTTAGTGGAACAGTAATGATTGTCGTCGTCTCTAACAACATGGTATTCAATGAACCCATGATATAATAGGTTTTCTGACTTGACGCTCTGACATTGCATTATCCTTTGAGGAGAATATATAGATGACGTGGTTTAGCCTTCCTCTGTCTTACTCTAAAGAAACTTCTTGTACGTTCATCCAAGTTAGTAATCCCAAGATATGCATCTACATTGTACAATTCTAGTTGAAACATAACGAATGTCTTTGCCAAGATACCTTCTTCTAGAAATCTTCCTGGATAATCCTCAAACAAAGCACTTATTTCAGTCGATTTACAAAACATTTTACAAAACAAACTCAACAGTCGTAGGTTTATTTTAATATAAAATGATCAAATGAAAATATGCTTTAGTCCATTGGTAAGAGCTCTTGGGCTTGGGTCAATAGACCCAGGTTCAAACCTCTTCCATGGCACTAAAGATCATTTGGTACTATTCCCCCACCGCAAATGCTCAGATTGACTGATCAATGAGGGGCCTATTGAAGAAAATGGCCAGGGTTCAAAGCCCACCTCTTGATAAGTACAGTCACTGGGACAGGTGCTCATTGCCTGGGGCCGGGTCCTTGGGGGAGGGTCCGGTTAGCATCCATAGGATGCATGAGACCAGGGGGTGATCCCACCGATCTTCACCTTTTGAAGAAAACATACAAATAGGTACAAACCTTAACCGATTATAAACATAACTTTGAGGTTTAAACAACCATAAGAGACCATAAAGCTTTAGCTCCATATCTAAACTAAGGTAAAAAAAAAAAAAAAAAAAAAAAAAAAAAAAAAAAAAAAAAACATGTCAAGTAAGAGTGTAAGACAGAACAAAATTGAAATCTTACATTTTCATCATAAGTTGATTGACTGAGTTATTCCCTCTCGAAGGTTGCATCCTGAAAAAAAAAAAAAAAAAAAAAAAAAAAACCCACATAATTTGCGTTATCAATACAAATTTGACCTAACCCTAATCTACAACAAATCTAAGAAAGGTATTAAAAGAGAAGAAGAAAATACAATTGCTTGTAAGATCGATTGGAGAAAAAACCTACAAAGTAGCTTTAATTGTATTTGTTTTTCGAAACTTTAGTTAAATTTGAAATTGTAAAGGAGTGAAATTTGAAGCTTTTTGGGTCGATGAGCAGTGATAAATGAGCTTTTTGATTTTTAGTATCCGTTTGGCAAAAGAACGGTGAGCTTTGTTATTTTTTAGGAAAGCTTATTTTTCTAATGCTTCTTTAAGAAGCTGTGATCAGTAAGCAGTGAGCTGTGGCTACTACTCCAGCTCACTGCTACTGCTGACAACTACTTTTGTCAAACATAGCCATAGAAGCAGGTAGTATAATTTTGAATTTGAATTCTCAGAAGAGTAAACTGCAAAAATGGTCCCTGTGGTTTCCTGAGATTGCAAAATTAGTCACTGTGGTTGGCTAATTGCAGGCGGCCTCCCTGTGGGGGTAAACTTCACATCATTTTGGTCCCTGGATTTAACTGGCGTTAAATAATTCCGTTAAAAGTTACACATTTAGCCCCTGTGGCCCATGACCATTGCAGCGTGCATCCTTCTTTTGTCCCTTTTACGTTTTCATCCGTTTTTACGCGTTTTCGCCCGTTTTCGCGTGTTTTTGTCTGTTTTTTATGGTTTACTCTGTCTTTTTTTTTTTTACTTTTTCGCCTGTTTTTTTACATTTTCGACCGTTTTTTATGTTTTCGTCCGTTTCATTACGTTTTTGTACGTATTTTTACATTTTCGTCTATTTTTTTTACGTTTTCGTCCGTTTTTTTTTACGATTTCATCCATTTTTTTAAGTTTTCGTCTGTTTCTTTACGTTTTGCTCCGTATTTTTACGCTTTCGTCCGTTTTTTTTACGTTTTCATCTATTTTTTTATGTTTTCGTATGTTTTTTTACGTTTTCGTCTGTTTTTTTTACGTTTTCATCTATTTTTTTTATGTTTTCGTCTGTTTTTTTTACGTTTTCGTCTGTTTTTTTTACGTTTTCATCTATTTTTTTTTTATTTTTTCGTCTGTTTTTTTACGTTTTCATCTATTATTTTACGTTTTAGTCCGGTTTATTATGTTTTCGTCCATTTTTTTACGATTTCATCAGTTTTTTTTTACGTTTTCGTCCGTTTTTTTACGTTTTTATCTATTTTTTTTTCGTCTGTTTTTTACGTTTTCGTCTGTTTTTTTACGTTTTCATCTATTATTTTACGCTTTAGTCCAGTTTATTACGTTTTCGTCCATTTTTTTTACGATTTCATCTGCTTTTTTACGTTTTCTTATGTTTTTTTCTTTTATTTTTTCGTTTTCATCCATTTTTTAATGTTTTTGTCCGTTTCATTATGTTCCCGTTCCTTGTTCTTCTTCTTGTTCTGCATTGCCATTCATCATGAAACAGACAAAAACATAAAAAAATGGACGAAAACGTAAAAAAACAGACGAAAACGAAAAAAAACTGATGAAATCGTAAAAAAATGGACGAAAACATAATAAACCGGACTAAAGCGTAAAATAATAGATGAAAACGTAAAAAAACAGACGAAAACGTAAAAAAACCAGACGAAAAAAAATAGATGAAAACGTAATAAAACAGACGAAAACGTAAAAAAACAGACGAAAACGTAAAAGAGAACGTAAAAAAACAGACGAAAACGTAAAAAAAACAGACGAAAACATAAAAAATAGATGAAAACGTAAAAAAACAAACGAAAACGTAAAAAAACAGACGAAAACATAAAAAAAATAGATGAAAACGTAAAAAAAACAGACGAAAGCGTAAAAATATGGAGCAAAACGTAAAGAAATGGACGAAAACTTAAAAAAACGGACGAAAACGTAAAAAAAAATAGATGAAAACGTAAAAATACGGACAAAAACGTAATGAAACGTACGAAAACATAAAAAATGGACGAAAATGTAAAAAAACAAACGAAAACGTCAATAAACAGACAAAAAATTAAAAAAAAAAAAGACAGAGTAAACCATAAAAAACAGACGAAAACACGCGAAAACGGACGAAAACGCGTAAAAACGGATGAAAACGTAAAAGGGACGAAAGAAGGATGCACGCTGCAATGGTCATGGGCCACAGGGGCTAAATGTGTAACTTCTAAAGGAATTATTTAACGCCAGTTAAAACCAGGGACCAAAATGATGTGAAGTTTACCCCCACAGGGAGGCCGCCTGTAATTAGCCAACCACAGTGACTAATTTTGCAATCTCAGAAAACCACATGGACCATTTTTGCAGTTTACTCTTCTCAGAATTAAGAGAAAGTGAGGAACCAATAAAACAAAAAGTGTGTGCAAAACTTTTGCTTTCCAACGAATACGTACCCTACTGTGTATTTGACAAAAGAATACCCGTATATAAGCTTTTATCAAAATAAAAGAATAATTGTATATAAGCTTTTATCAAAAAGAAATTCTAACTGAATTTACATAAGCAATTTTAAATCAAACACCCTAATTGAATAACACCTAAGCCAAATTGCAAATTCATAATGTCATGCAAAAGTCCTTTTCAATAGAATGTAAAGATAGATAGATTGACATGTTAATACACGAAATTGCATAGTATCTAAAACCGAGGACTGAAAGTGAAAATAAAGTTGACTTAAAGTCAACTAACTTGCCTTTACTCTTTTCTCCTGAACTTCATTTCATCTCTTTTCATTTTCATTGCATTCATTCACAATCTTCCAACCATCCGTCAACTGTAAGTTAATTCCAGTTACCAATTACTTGTTCAGTAGTTTTAAATTATAGTATATCAGACCTTTCAAATTTATAGTATATCAGACCTTTCAGTCTGACTCGATTAATAATAGTATTAGGATTTCCAATGCTTATTTTCGAGCTTCATTATAGCTTGATAATATTGAAGTTTGTTAATTTTGGTTGATTGAAACCAAAATTTTAAAGATGTTCTGAAGATAGATGCAGTTAGTTAAGGTGATGTTTGTCTTGGCCTAGTTGATCGGTTAATAAGCTCATAAGCCATTAAAAATTGAGCTTATAAAAACTTCAATAAGCTCATCTAATAAGCTAAACCAAACACCCGTTAAACTAGTTGGGATACAATTGACATGATTGACTGATTTGAGTCTCTGAGAGATGTTTTTTTATTAGGTTATGTAGCATAAGATCCATGGCGTTGAATGGAATGAATAATTAGATTTTGGTAAAGAAAGTAAATACTAATCGGAAAATGCTACTGTAGGAGAAATAGTGTTTTCGTGTAAATGACATGAAGTGTGGAAAACGTTCAAAAGTTGTAGTGTTGTTTGGATCATTGACTCGAAGGAACTTTACGTTAACCTTTTGGTTTCTTGATGCTTGTGCATGTATTCTATGAAAGCTTTAACGGTTACTAAAACGTGGCAAGCTTGGTGTCACTTATAATTAACATTCATAGTTGTCAAATTAATCTACATTCGTATTCTTAGGAAACATGGAAGACTGAACGCCTCTCTTAAGCTAAATACAATGGTAATATTATGCCTCTCTGTTTATGTGTATTCATATTCTTAGGCCTTAGTCTATACAACATACATATAGCTTTATATTAATATTGTATATATCTTTGTAAATTCAACATTGTAAGCTTTCATATATAAAGGGAACGTTTGTGTATATATTGTTTATGTATATATTAGTAGCTAAGGTATGTCTTAGCACTTTTGGTGGTCCGCTGAATGTTTGTGTATTGTTTTGATGAGTAATATATAGTTCACCCTTTCACCCAATAAAGGGAACGTTTGAGGATATATTGTCTTGTGTGTTATGTTATTCTGGGCGACATCGTTGTTTATCTCTTGTTCACTAAATTGTTGCTTGTGCTTGATACAAATTTATGATCTAGCGTTTATTCGATCGAGCGTCAGGTTTGTTTGTCATAATATTTAACCAGACCATGTTGTATCTAAAGACATATTTTGTTAAGAGGTTTAAGAAAGTCATGATAACAATCTTGATAAACTCATCTTCATAAAAAAAAAACTTCATAATTATGGAATTATGAATCTTATCATTTAAGCTCCTTTTAAAATCCTTTCCGGGTGGGAGGGATGGGATAAACTTTTCATTTAAATTCTCATTTTTAAACACACCACCCGGATCATGATCAACTTCAAGATCAAAACTGAAACTTTCATATTCAGATTTAGAAAACTTTTCAATTTCACATTCAGATTCATCAAAACGAAATAATTCAAACTCCGGAAGAGAGATAAAAGCATGAGAAGTGTACTGCCACGACTCGTCTCTTCCGAGTGATCGAAATGAAAAACTTCAAATATCGGATCAGAAAAATCAGGACGATAAGTGGGATTGCCACTTATTTCCTCAGTCGTATCGAAGGTAAAACTCTCAAAGTCTGGTAAAAATTCCTCGAGCTCGGGCTCAAGAGGATTGTCAATTATAGGCTCAATATTCGTCTTAACTTTATCCGGAGGGATCAACGGTTCATCGTTCAACAAATTGTTAAGAAAAATAATGTCCCCCTCTGAATCAAAGTAAGAGTCGTCAGTCTCAGAAATCGGAATCGTTTCAATTGCAAGAAATTCATCGACCTCTTCCCAAAGAGAATCATATTCCTGAGTCGGAGGAAATGATGGGGAAGAGTCGGAGACGAAAGTTTTAACAAAATCATCAAAGGTATAATCACAAACATCGATGCTTTTGACGGAATACTTCTTTGATTTTGAATCATCGGCTTTAAAAATCATAATATCGTCATCATGTCGTAAAGTTAGAGTATCCTCAAAATGGTCTACTAGGGCTTTAGCGGTTCATAAAAACGGTCGCCCTAGTATTAGAGGAACTCTCGAATCAGCTTCAAAATTGACAACAACGAAATCTGCCAGAAAAGTACACGAATTCACACGAACAAAAACGTCCTCAGCAATTCCAACTGGATGAGTGATCGATCGATTAGCAAGCTCCAAAGTCATTCTCGTTGGTTTAAGAGCCCCCATTCCAAGTTGTTCATAGATTGATAATGGCATGAGATTAATACTCGCACCCGAATCGGCCAGGGCGTTGCAAACGTCTTGATCTTTCAATGAACAAGGAATGAGAAACTTTCCCGAGTTACCAAGCTTTTCGGGAAGCTTCTTGAGAAGAATCGCGGAACATTGAGCATTTATTGGCGTTTCAGCTAATTCAAGCAATTTCTCTTTATTACTTATGAGGTTTTTGAACGTGGAAGCAAATTTCGGCATGTACACGAGAGCATCTATAAAACTTATATCAAAGTGCAATTTTTGAAAAATATCCAGAAATTTTTCCATTTGTTTTTTAGACTTTGCACGGAGCTCTTCATCATTAAATCGTGACGGATATGGCAATTTAGACTTGTATTTCACATTATTCTCAAAAACGACTTTTTCTTTATCTTTTGACTTTTGGACAACCGGAGGTTGGACGTTTTCAGCTCCTCCATTATTAATAGGAGGAACCGGGTCCTTTGTCGCCTCGGTATCACAGTCTACTACCTTTGGCGGAGACGAAGAAGAAGAGGTAGTAGGAGCTGTGGGTCCATCATGTTGAGCACCACTGCGAGTTATGATCGCCTTTACTTTGCCCCTCGGGTTTGCGATCGTGTTGCTAGGCAAAGAAGTAATACCCGAACCCGAGGGTCGATCATTTAAACGTTTGTTAATATCGTTGATTTGAGTCGCAAATAACTTCGTTGTTTCATCTTGTTTAGCAATTAAAGCTTGTTGACCTTGAATCAATTGTTTAATCAACTCTTCCGTGGGCGACGGATTTGGAATAGCAGCTTGATTTTGATTATTGAAATTTTGCCCACGGTTTTGAAAATTACCATTGTTCTGATTTCCATGATTATTATTCTGAAAATTCCCATTGTTTTAAAAATTATTCCCTTGAGGCGGGCCTTGTTGATAACTTCCCCGGTTTTGATTTTGTTGAAAATTCTGATTTTGTCCTTGAAAACCATTATTTCCACGGTTGTGATTTTGATTGTTATTGAATTGATGAGTACGGTTTTGCACATTGTTATTCTGATTCACTTGATTTGGTTGATCAAACCCGGGTGGTCCTTGAAAATGGCTCGAACGGTAGCTGAGGAGATTACGGTCTCCTTGAAGAGGTGGGTAACCGTTGCCACCCATATTTGCAGCATACACGTTCTCTTGAGCAAAAGAGCCGGTCGTCGGACATTCATAATACGGGTGTGGACCACCACAAGTTTCACAAACGACATTGACCATATTAACTTGTGTGTCTTTGACTTGATTAGGCATCATTTGGTACATTCTTAGCATAGCCGTCGACAAATCGTCAATTTTCTTATTCAAGACGGCTAGCTCGGGGTTAGAAGAAGAAGAATTTAGAGTCGCAGTCGATCTTATTGGCTCATTCCTCTTGGCTGAGGAATCCCAATAGTTGTAATGGGCCGTCATATTCTCGATTAGCTCGTAACAATCCTCGGGTCGACGTTTCATGAAAGTACCACCAACTGCAACATTGATCGTGTCCCTATGTCGTAAAGTCAATCCATTATAAAACGAATCAATTATTGTGACAAGAAGCATATTATGATTCAGACAACGATCAATGGCAAGCTTGTAACGCTCCCAAGCCTCAAACAAAGACTCATCGGGGAGTTGTCGAAAATTACTAATATCATTCCTCAATTTCGTCACCATCGATGGTGGAAAATACTTCGCCAGGAACTTGGAAACCATTTCATTGAAAGTATGAATCGAGTTCCTGGGAAGGCGATCAAACCACGCGGTGGCATGATGCGTAAGAGAATAGGGGAAGAGAGAGAGACGAAGGGCGTCATCGGAGACCCCGTTTTGCTTCATATTTTGGGTGACGGTTAAAAACTTATCGAGATGCTTATTTGCATCGTCACCCGGTAGTCCGTGAAATTGGCACGAATTTTGGACTTGTTGTATCATGTGGTGCTAAAGTCCAAAATCCGTAGCCTCAATATTTAGAGGGGCAATCGGGCCACCTCTACCATGCATCGTGGGTTGGCACAGCTCCTCCATCGTTCGGAGATCGGGAGCCGGCATGTGTTGGTTTTCATCACCACCCACCGGAGGGTGTTGATTATTCATATCCATTTCCTCAACGTTAAGGAAATGGACACGGTGTGTGTGTCGCATAACCCTTTCGGGATTTGACAAAGGTGAAATAAGACTCTCAAAAGAAGAGCGGGTGTGCATACACCAAAAGCAAAATTAAAAAGAAAAGAAAAAGAAAAAGGAAAATCTTTTTGTTTTTTATATTTTTCACAAAAACTTTTTATTTCTTTTGTTTTTCTTTTCTTAAAACGTAACGTTAATCGAAAACCGTTTCTTTCAAAACCACTAGCGACAGGACGGGAGAGAAGAATGGATCTCTCTTCAGCTAGCAATTTAATGTCTTAGCTATCTGTATTTCCCGCTTATTCGGTTGTAGTTATTGAAATAATCCGATATTCAACTAATTTCACGTTTTCGTTATATTGCGAGACTTTTTTGGTTTACAACGCCCTTTCTTTCGATTGGGTCGAGGCTATAACTTTTATTATTTTTTTTGTATTTTGTAAACACTTTAGGAAAAGTGTTTTTAATTTTTCAATTTTTATAGAGATATATATACAAAGTAGAGGAAGGCTTAACAAAACACGATTTTTCAACAAAATATTCAAAAATTCACTTCGGCCTTCCCCGGCAACGGCGCCAAAAATTGATTCGTGTGAAAACCAATTATATATAATATAGTATAGTATCGAAGTGATCCGCGTAAAATACGGATCACCCGAGTCGTTTCCCAACGAAGGCGAATGGAATCGAGAATATCGATTCGTGAAATCGTGAATTGAAAAGTGAGAAAGTGAAAATAGCAATCAAATAGTTCACGTATTCACAAACAAGTATGAAATATGCAGAAAGTACAAGCTAATTATGCACCAAAGTGAAATACGTAAAAACGGAAATGCAACCATAAAATTTAAAACGTAACTTATATCGAAAAATGATCCTACAAACTTGAAAATATTTTCTAAAAATTTTAAACTAATAAAAAGAATTTTAAGAAAAAGAAAAATATTTTTTTGAGTTTTTATTTATTTTCTATGAATTTTTATGATTTTTGGAATTAAAATTTAATTAAAAATAAGGAAAAATAGAAAAATAAAGTGGAAAAATGAAAATTTAATTCTAAAATTTCTAAAATATTATAAAAGAATTTCCAAAAATATTTTTGTATTTTTCACAACTTTTTCTGATTTTTTATGGATTTTAGCTATTTAAAACTATTTAAAAATTGAATAAAAATCAAATTTAAATAAGAAAAATAGTAAAAAGGGTTGGAAAAATCTGAAAAAATTCTAGAAATTCTAAAATAATAAAAAGAACTTAAAATAAAAATTTGAAGTAAAAATGAAAAGCTAAAGTGCTTATTCAGTAAAAAATGCTTATCACAAGGGCTTATTTATAAGCACTTGTGATAAATACTTATGAAACTGAAAAACTCAGACTAAAAGTGGAACAAAGAACTCAATTATGACAAAAATTGATCAAGTAAAGCTCAGAATAACCACAAAGTACCACAATTAACTCAATAAGCAAAGGGATAAGCCAAAGTAATGAGCAGAATCTCAAACAGATTAATTCAGGAGAATTAGGTCATTCACAACACTTATTTATCAACAAACAAACTCAGATATGCCAATAAGACTCATGCACAAGCCCAAACAATCAATAGCAGTCCAATGTTATCAAACAGAAAAACAGTCTCAAACAACAATAAGTAGTACCAATAAGCAGTACTAAATAAGCTATAATCTGTAAACAAAAGGTAACAAGTGACTAACTACACTACTGAGAGTATCATTCCACAAAGAAAACTTATAACATCTACCAATGACTAACCTAAAAAGTACCTAGATCAGCAGCTATCAATATTAGATTTAATGAAATAGTAGACTTTTAAATGCAAAACAACTTTGACCAAATCTAAATTCAATTGCTGAAAATTTATCCTAAATGTTTAATGATAATGTTTAACCACTAAAAACTCAAGAACCAAATCAAATATGCAGAGATTAAACAAGTATATAAAATCAGACAACTACTTATGCAGTCCTAGAGATGAGCTAAAGCTAATTATGACTAATTATCAAGTAAGCTACTAATATTAAACTACAGTTATGCTAGCTATTACTATCATAAACTGATGCAGCAAAGATATTACTAATTAAACAATTAGATTACCAAAATCACAACCTATTCCAAACACTGCCTAACTATGCAAATTAACAATAACTATCATATGAAAATCTGCAATATCCTAAACCACACACTACTAAATCACAGGTTCAAAATTCAACTCAAGTAAACAATTGCAATCAACAATTATCAACAGTAGAACACAGATAATAACCACCTCTGATCCAAACTGAAACAGGTATGCAACAATTTCCTAAATGAAACAACAATAGACACAGATCTAAGATTGAACGTAATTCAGATCTCAACTAGCTTCAATACAGTAAAAACTCAATGAAACAGTACTTCAACCAATTCCAGAACTAAGCTTGGTTATTCTAATCTCAGCTAATCACATTAATCTAAACTACACAGATTATGCTAGCAAGTCTAATATAAAACAAACTAAACTATTAATTTGAAACAACAATTATACTAAAAATCAAAAGTAACAGTAATCAAGTTCAACTAATATACTGAATCAGTTACTAAACATACATTCAAACTGAGATTTATTAAACAGAATTTTACCTAATATCTCCCCCTCAGCATGAACAGAGGGGGACTCACTATGCTCGCCTATCTCTAGGATAGGCAGGTCCTTTCTTATCTGACCAAATCTATCCAAATAAACCACAACCACCACTTGTTCACCTTCTTTTGACTTTGTATGACTGATGATTGATCAAAACTAGAATCTATTTCTCAATAAGCTAGACAGCTTAAAAGGAATTAAATGACTAATGAACAACTTATTTGTAAACTTTAATGAAAAGTATGAAAACTTATTATTTTTTTGCTTTTTACATTTTTTATATTTTTGTTTTATATGAAGAATGAAATCTGAGTTAACAAGTTTGAAATGATTAAACTAGTTTTGAAACTGAAAGTAACTAATTATAAAGGATATAAAAGCTCAAAGATTAAAAGTAAACAATTAACTAAAATGAATTGAATAAAACTAAATTTTATTGAAATAAAATCATAGTTACAACTACATAAACTACACTAATACAATATGAGAAAACAAATTAACAGAGCTTCGCTACACTAAACTAACTACTCAAATGAGCTTACAATCCCTTCTATTTATAGCAGAGGTGAGATGAGAGGGTCTCGGATTGCCATGCTGGCAATCCGTGTGCTCTGTGTTTGTTTACATCTTCTAAGAGCCGTAAGATTAGTCCTCAATCATTGCCCTTTGATTACAGCCTTTAGATTTATCCCAATGACGCGTCCAAACCAATCCATAGCTGCCACGTGACATTCCCTTGTGCTTCTTTCATCTGACACGCTCTGCCACACTCTGACACGCTTCTAAAATACCCTTGATTGTACAAATATACCCTTAATTGTGGTAAATTGTGGGATTTGGTGACGGTGAATAGTATTTAGGGTTCTTAGTTCTGGGTGAATTGGGTAAAAGGTTGGAGGGAAAGGATGGTACGGGTAAAAATGTTTTTGGGTGTTTTTATTTTTTTGCTTTTGACTTTTTGACCGGATGGGGAATGGATTGGTTATATTTAATTTGTGGTGAATGGGCTTGGGTTTAAGAGGAAATGAAAGGTGGGCTTGAGTTTTTTGGGCTTTAGATGGTTTTGGGTAATAGCTTTTGGACTAGGCTTGGTTTAATACATTTTCAACTTTTGTAGTAATAATCTTCAAAGGACCAATTGTGTAAAATATTGATAATTCAAGGGCTGATTCTGAATTTCTTCCAAAATATATTTCAAGGACTAATTCTGCCACTTTTGAATTCATGAAGGACTTATGTTGACTTTTGGATCCCGGCATTGACTTTTTGACCATCTTCCACTCTCGTGCCCGTTTTTTTGGTTTTCGTGTGATTTTTTGTCATTTGTATAATATCCGTACCTGCATATTCAAAAACACAAAAACAAGTGTTTTCTTGGCATTTGTTAGCTCAAATAAGTCATTTTGGGTCGATATTTGGCCATAAAATAATGAGTGAATAAGCACTCACCAGCTATTGTCACTTGGGCCGCATCAATAATAGGAATGGGCTCACGTAAGCCCAAACCCAAATAAACTATACACGGTATAGATAAGGATATCTATCTATGGAATAGATATCCTTAACCCGGATAAGTACCACGCGTACGAAACGTAAGGAGCACGAACCCTACAAGGATTCTGCGCCTATATAAAGAATGACATAACTCTCATTCAAGGTACGATTCACAAAACCCTAAACTCTTTACGAGAACCCTAAATCGATTACTTACTCTCACGCCGGAGTCTAATCGTGGGAGACAATCCCACGATAAGCCTAATGGTGTTGTTTATTTTCTTAGTGTGCAGGTTATAAGTACTAAGAAGCGAATTGGTATGAGAGCAAGAGCCCATAATCAGGGACGCCCAACTTTTGTATCAACATATATAATACGTTGTGCATTTGTATTATAGGTGAGCTTATTAACGAGCTCAATAACAAGCTTATTCATGAGCTCAAAATAGATATACTACAAGCCTAGCTCGAGGCAAGCTTTAAATTTTCATTGGCGCATCTTAAAAACAAGCCGAGCCCGAGCTTGAGCCTGTATAATATACCACGAGCCGAGCTCGGGCTTAAAATACAAGGCTCTAAATGAGCCAAGCTCGAGCTTTCTAAAACTTAAACTAGCCGAGCTCGAGCTCTAGCAAGCTCGAACTCAGCTCGGCTAGTTTCCACCCCTAGAACTCACATTATAAAATCAATGTGAAAACGCATGTCCAAACACCCTCTTACCATCATTTTGGAAGTATGAGACTGATGTTGACTTTTGTTGTCAATATAGTCTTCTTTAGAATTCAGAAGCTAGTCAAGGGATAAACTTAGCGGATTTGGAAGTGGACATTTGAAGAGGAAAGCCAATGCAACTTTAGGTGTCTGTTTGGATATGCGTACTAAAGTTGTTTGCGATTAAAAGTTAAATAAAGGATTATGTCTAAGAAAAAGAAGGAGATTTTTGTTGCTAATAATTTAATGATGTTTGAAACAGCTGATGGGCTGAAATATTATGATCTCGTTGAAGGAAAAGGTCCAACTGCTGAAAAGGGATCAACGGTTCAGGTTTGTGTCGAGCATTCATTTTTCATGTGAAATTTGATTGCAATTGTGTTTTTCTTGGGTAATGGTTCGGGTTGAAACACAATTTATTTAGCACAGGTCAAAACATGCCTGGCTAGTTTGACTCATTTTTTTTTAAAACAAAATGATCCTTAATAGCTTGTTTTGGGTTGGGGTCTCCTTACAAGTATATTGGCTTTGTGCAGGTGCACTTTGATTGTGTTTATAACAAAATTACAGCAGTTTCAAGCAGGGAGTCTAAAAGTTTAGCTGGAAACCGGACCATTGCACAGGTTTGTTTCTAATTTCTTTATTCACTCTCTTAATGCAGCCTACATTATGACAATTATAAGCACTTCTACCGAAATACTCCAAAACCAATAATCGCGACTTAGAGTTGCAATAATCAGCTTAAATGCGCATCCAAACACCCCAACGTAAGAGTTCTCACTTGACAATTGACACTTAAGTCAAATGTGAAGATTCTTTTGGGTTGTGAGGATGGGCTTATCATTATGTTTTTGCACAAGTTTGTAAATGCTTCTCTAGTTCAAATAATTATAAAAATGATTATTTAACTTTGTATATACTGTTGACATTGTAAAAGAGCAAGGTTGGATCAAGTGGTTAACACCCTTGCCTTTGGAGACAGAGGTCAAGGGTTCGATCCTCACCCCTTGCAAGGCTGGAGGTCCTTTTCTACCTTTGGTAGAACCGGAAGCAGCATCTATACCTTAGGTAGGGGTAAGGCTGTCTACGTCTCAACCTCCCCCATACACACTTTTTTTATTTTTATACTGTTGACATTGTGACATGGATGGTTTGGTATCCTCACATGTTCCTTTTTATGACCTTAAGCGGCCTTACGAGTTTAAGGTTTGAGCTACCCCTGGAAGGGAATGAAAACGTGATTATGTAGACAACCCAAATGGTTTATTTTCAGCTCAAGCTGCACTAAAACCTCCTCCAGCCATGTATTCCGCTGTTGAAGGGATGAAAGTCGATGGAAAGGTGATCTTCAGTTATTTTAATTATCAAAATAATTATCTCTTTTTCTATATAAGAAAAACTCGTATATTCATATTGTTTTGTTGCACAGAGGAGGGTGATAGTTCCTCCGGAGGCAGGGTATGGTAAACAGGGACAAAATGAAATTCCGGTAAGCGTTCTTGCTAGTCATCTTTCTTTGCTTATGTTACGATAAAAAAAAGGTTGTGAAAAGTTTTTCAATGGCTTTCTTAGTTTTTACCCTTATGTTAACCTTTCTTCTAGTGAATTAAATTTGCATTCTTGAGCTTCGGTTGTCGTAGAAAGTAGACCTTTTTGTTGAGTTGATGAAAAACCAACTTTCAATTCCCATTGTCTCATGTTTTTTCCAACATGCTGGTTTTGCAGCCGAATACAACATTTGAGTTGAACCTTGAGCTATTGCAAGTAACTCGACCTGAAGGAAAGTAGCTTGTTCCGATGACTGCTAGTATTTTTGTCGACTTGATTAAGTCTGCAAGGGTAGTTTTGGTATGAAGAGCAATTTTTTACTATTTGTTTTCCCAGAAGGCCAAGATGTATGAAGCTTTGTAATATAAAGTTGTACATGACATGACACTACATTACAAATACTCTTTGTAACACTTGTATTTATATACCAAATACACTTCTTTCTTTCTTTTTTGCAGCGCGTCGCCACAGATGCAAAATTGGATTTATTATTGCTATATTTTAAATTCAATGGTACTGCATAGAAATTGATCAAAAGTATTTGAAGAACTACTAATGCCAAGATAGGGTGTGGTGCTTGTGTGAAAGGGTGCGTGTTGACGAGATTAAGGGCCAAGGGGTGGTCATTGGTCACGCGTGGAAAATCTTTACAACTTAAATGGTTAGCTTAAGCAGTTGTGGCCATCGGGTGGTGTGAATTATTTCTGTGTGTTTTTTATATTATTTGAAAAATTGAGGTAAGAGTTAGGGACGGCAATGGGCGTGATAAAACCTATAACCCGTGGGTATCTGTCCGTGATGAGTGGGTAACCCCGTCAAATTTTACCCACGGGTAGATCGAACACTTGATGTGTTATGAGTATGATATGAGATATACGAAATAGTAATTGATAATGATTTGAATATGAGATACATATAGGGATAAGTCAAGAGACAACTAATGATTTCTAGGATACAACTAATGATTTATACTTATCTACACATGTCCAGTTACTCATAGCACATATCCAAAAGATACGACTAACATATTTATCGTATAGCGTTGAGTTGCGTATTAAACCATAAACAATGGGTATTTTTTGAACTTCGCAATGTACAATAAGAGACTCACAATAGAGGTTTATAAATCTTATTATAATATGATATGATAAGAAACGAACTGCATAATAACAAATCCGCTTTCTTGGTGTTAAATAAATAATTTTGTACCACATGATCAAAAGTCATTTTTACATATAGTAAAAGTCTGATGCTTTTCTATAATGAAAATAATAATAATAATAATAATAATAATAATAATAATAATAATAATGCTCGCAATATGTGTATTCTCACCAATAATTAATTCTCAAGTTTATTAATTTGTATATAAAACTGTCTGTGTGTAAAAAGTGTTTATTTTTGTGTGTGTTTCACAAGATTAGATCTAATGTTTATTTTTGTATATAAACCAGGTTCACAGGATATATTTCGAGTAGGTCCAGGCATGAAAATGACGAGGACCGGACCAGGCATGATTTTAACCAGGTCGAGGTAGATTTTAGCCAGGCCCAGGCATGATTTTAACCAGGTCCAGGTAAGATTTTAGCCAGGTCGTCTATAATTTTGACAGGTTTAGGTGTTATAGATGAATTTTGACTTCAATTTGTACAAAGGGGGGTTCATTAGTAAATAGTAATTAAATAATTTTGATTTACTGTATGTTGTTTTCTATCTTCTATTCTTCTCCAAAGTCTCCACCAATATCATGAACGAAATTGTCGAAAATTCTTGTGCTTTTTTTTAGCATCTTATTTTATGATCCTTATTTTGAAGATCATAATTGTAGCTACACATGCCTTCCTTTTAACAAAATCAGAGACTACGAACATGATTAAAGTCCTAGCAAATTTGAATACATGGGACTTCAATGATCTTTCAATAGTGAGTAAAGTCTAGTGTGTAATTTAAAAAATCATGTATATAATCTTCCAGAAGTGGAGGTTTCAAATAAATTCAATTGTGAGTAAAGTCTATTTTAATATTTTCATCTTTTGTATAAGATTATATTGAGATATGTAGTACCTGTTTGTGTAGTGAAAAAGTAAGCGAAAGGTTCACTTATAAAAATTACCCATAAAGAAGTTAAAGGAAGGCAAAAACTTATGAAGACAGTTATAAATGGTACAATTGGAATAATACTAAAATTTGACAGCACTATTAAATTAATGATAAGTTTTGCTATATTATTGGGAGAAAACAAATGCGCTATTTTTCATCACTTCTTTTGAATAATTGAATTTTGAAAAAAGAAGACATTGCTTTGATTGAACTGAGGTGAGTTTGTTAGTCCTTTTTTGCAATAGCCTAGTTATAGATTTTTTTTTTTTTTTTTTTATTATTATTATTATTTTTTTTTTTACATAGTTTAAGTCACCGTTAAACACTTACAAAAAAGAAATGCTACAATTACATGATTTTCACAAAAATAAGATGGCGTGATCGATGTGATATGACAAACTAAACTCAAATACATATAAGATTGACGCATAACGTAATACACGAAATTGATGTATAAAATATCATGTCAAAGGTGAAAATTATGTGATTGTAACAATTATAACTAAAAAAATACACACTTTAGATTGACATGTAACTAAATACAAGAAATTAGATAGTATCTAAACCTGAGGGACTGGAAGTGAAATTAATGTTGACTTAGAGTCAACAAAGTTGCCTTTACTCTTTCATGAACTTCATTTGATCTCTTTCATTTTCATTGCATTCATATCCATCCGTCAACAACTGTAAGTTAATTTCAGTCACCAATTAATTATCCTTGTATATTTATTTCAAATTTATAGTATGATGAGACTTTTCAGTCTGACTCGATTAATTCATTGTAATAGTTGTATGTGATAATATTGAAGTTTGTTAGTTTTGGTTGACCGAAAACCGACAATTTAAAGATGTTCTGATGGGTTAGATGCAGTTAATTAAGGGGGTGTTTTTCTTGGCCTATTTGCTGGGTTTTGGTTATTCAATCAATAGATTGTCATATTTGTAATTTCCAGTATTATTCATTTGATCTTTAAAATTGAGCTTATAAAAAGTTCAGTAAGCTCGTCAAATAAGTTAAAACCAAACACCCCTTAAACTAGTTGGGATACAATTCATTGACATGATTGACTGATTTGAGCCTGTGAGAGATGTTTTTTTATTATTAGGTTATGTAGCATATGATACATGGCGTTGAATGGAATGAATAATTAGATTTTGTTAAAGGAAGTAAATACTAATCGGAAAATGCCACTGTAGGAGAAATAGTGTTTTCGTGTAAATGACATGAAGTGTGGAAAACTTTCAATAGTTGTAGTGTTGTTTGGATCAGTGACTCAGGAACTTTACGTTAACCTTTTGGTTTCTTGATGCTTGTGCATGTATTCTATGAAAGCTAGGTTTAACGGTTACTAAAAGGTGGTAAGCTTGGTGTCACTTATAATTAACATTCATATTGGTCAATTTAATCTACATTCATATTCTTAGGAAACATGGAAGACAGAACGCCTCTCTTAAGCTAAATACAATGGTAATATTATGCCTCTCTGTTTATGTGTATTCATATTCTTAGGCCTTAGTCTATACAACATGCATATAGCTTTATATTAATATTGTATATATCTTTGTAAATTCAACATTGTAAGCTTTCATATATAAAGGGAACGTTTGTGTATATATTGTTTATGTATATATTACTGTAGTAGCTAAGGTATGTCTTAGCACTTTTGGTGGTTCGCTGAATGTTTGTGTATTGTTTTGATGAGTAATATATAGTTCACCCTTTCACCCAATAAAGGGAACGTTTGAGGATATATTGTCTTGTGTGTTATGTTATTCTGGGCGACATCGTTGTTTATCTCGTGTTCACTAAATTGTTGCTTGTGCTTGATACAAATTTATGATCTAGCGTTCCGCGATCGAACAACAGGTTTGCTGTCATAATTTTTCAACAATAATAACATAGTATAATAATATTTAATCAGACCATGTTGTATTTAAAGACATATTTTGTTTAGAGGATTAAGAGTCCGAGACCATGGTGTTTATTTGCTTCTGATTTTTTGCATTTGAACCTAGTTGCACATTTAGTGATTGATAAACTTTGTCAAATGAATGAGTTTCATTCATTTTAATAAGTAGTTTCATATAATTATACGAGAAAATTGATTGTTTAATGCGTAAAAGGTAATTTCGAGGAAGTTTACAGGAGACAGAAGATAGTGGTCTTTGTTTTGAAAGTGTGACTTATGAATATAAAGTTGACTTGAGGTCAACCTACTCGCATTATTTAACTTCTGATCGACATGAGTATAGTAGAATTATCATTTCATTTTTGATACCCATTCATATCCTGTGCTTGATTCTTAACCAATAAGAAAAGGTTCAAAAGAATTTAGTACCGACTTTTGTCTGCAAGGGTTAGAACTGTGATGCCCAAAAATCTTTTAATGACAGAAAGTTCAATAAGTAAAAGTTAGAAAACACTGTTTAAACCAGGTTGGTACATTTTCCAGCATTTATTTCAGTTAAATCTGTATCTTAAACAATATAATGTATTCACAAGTCACTGTTTTATTAGAACCCTGCTAAATGTTTGTTCTGCACATAAATAGCATTTCATCTGTTAGTTAGTTAGTAGTATGTATGAATGTGTGATCAAGTTTGTCATAGTGAAATTAGGTGAAGTTTTGCGTGATAAGTACTCTACAGAATCATACATTAATTTTTAGGAGGCTATATGGATTATAAATACACTTTGGGTGACTTTTGGGACATATTAAACTTCATTTCAGCGGTAAGCCAGTAGCAATACCAAACATTCCTTAAATTTTAACTGATCCTTTGTTAGATGTACTTTGACTTTTGTGGTCAAAGTTATGTCAAAGCTCATATTGCTGATATATAGTAGCGAAAGGGGTAGTGTTTTATTAGATTTTGTTAAAATTATATCTGCTGCTCTACAAAGTTCTGTATAATCACAAAAGTGTCAACTAATAAACAAATTGTGTTATCGCGTCTAGACCTAAACCAAAATTAAATAAACAGAAAAATCTTGAAAGATATGAGTTTGGTTTAATGTTAACAGTGTGAATGTCGGCTAAACTCAGAGTTTGGTTTTTGGTTTTTAGTAAAGATATTTCCTACACAAAGTTTAAACAATTCTCAGTTTGGTTTTTGGTAGACATAATCAGTCTTTTAGTCAAGACTCCTCAATAAGACTGATCCAGTCCTAGCCTAGACATGGTTTTTATGCATTGATATAATCTTTTAAAAAAATGATTTAAAGTTTTTTTTTTTTTTTTTTTTTTTTTTTTTTTTTTTTTTTTTATATATATATATATATTTTGGAAAGGCAATAACATTTATAGAACCCCACAAATAAGCCAAAATTACAATACATGGCTATTGTTTTAATGATTTAAAGGTTTTTATAAGATATATTTTCATACATAATCTAAGTTGTTGAATTACTGCTCCACTTTTAAAGGTTTTC
The DNA here is from genome assembly GCA_030686995.1 of Artemisia argyi. Lineage (NCBI taxonomy): Eukaryota > Viridiplantae > Streptophyta > Magnoliopsida > Asterales > Asteraceae > Artemisia > Artemisia argyi. The sequence goes on from CM060701.1 coordinate 247,665,758, forward strand.
TTAATGTATGTACATTCTGGTTTTGTATGTAGAATCTTGAAAAACTTCAATATGTTAAAACATGTTAAACAAAGCGGGTTTTAGAAAAGGACCACTCAACCCAACCCCGTAGTCAGCCAACTTGTTTGACCCGTTGTATAAAGTGACCCATTTTGATTCTAATCTGTTTTGAGATGTTACCAAATCCTAAATCATTAATCCTATAATTTTTGGTTTTCTTTCTCATTATTTAGGAGCTTGTTGAAGACAAAAGATCAGAGAAGCTAGCTTTCAATGATATTTTGTAAACAACTAAAGATACTTAGAAATTGCTTTGAAAGTGTTATTTGAGTATCGGAGGTTTAATTAGTGTAGTATGAAATTGCTACAGATTTGAGTATCTAAAGTACATGAAGCATGATGTTGCTATGAAATTGTATGTGCAGAATTATGCTGCAAAATTTGTTTTAAAATGTAAAATTATCAAAATAGTGACACTCAAAGGCGTGTAGAAGTTTGCAATGTGTTTATGATTAAAGCAGCACTAGTTAAAGCGTGTGCTTTTCAAAATTTGCGACAGTTCTTAGAGCGTGTCTTTTGAAGCTTTTTCATTTTAAAAAGCGTGGACTTTTGGATCAAATTTTCCTAGTGACAATTAACTTACTTTCTCCACGCTCTAAGATGTCGTGCATTTTGTGACGCCAAGTATTTCCACGCTATCCTCATGCGTGTACTTTTAGTTTTAACACACCAAAAAAACATGGAAATATGCCCCAACCAGTGTGTATTATTACACCATTTGCTGTAGGTCCTATACATCAAACATGGTCTAACTGTAGCATGCTACACACATATATTGAACCTAGTTGCACATTTATTGATTGATAAACTTTGACAAATGAATGAAAGTTTCATTCATTTTAATAGGTAGTTTCATATAATTATATGAGAAAATTGATTGTTTAATATGTAAAAGGTAATTTGGAGGAAGTTTACAGGAGACAAAAGATAGTGGTGTTTGTTTTGAAAGATATCATGTACGAAATTTCTAGAGCCATTCATATAAAGTTGACTTGAGGTCAACCTACTTGCATTATTTAACTTGTGATCGAACACCTAGTGGAATTATCAATTCATTTTCGATAGCCATTCATTTCATCTACTGTGCTTGATTCTTAACCAATCAAAATTATTGTAAGTCTTCTCCTCAACTTAATTTGTTTTTATTTATGAATTTGTTGATTGTTTTTGCATTTGTGTTTATTTATAGCTTGAACCTAATACGATTGTTTAAAAGTAAAATACACGTGACGTGAATAGAAGTGTATGATTCTGATATAAAAGATTGACTTGAAGTAAACCCAGTTGCATTATTGTAGTTCTAAAAACCGTAAGTCATCTTCTCTTTTTGTACTTTTTAAATGTTGATTCTTTTACTCTAACTTAGTGCTTTTATAAATCATATTCTAAATGATTTCAGTTTTAATCCGGATCCTTTTTGATTTGATGAGGTTCGTTATTAGATTAATGGTTCGTTATTAAATTTCATAAGCTTAAATTGATCAGTAGTTGTTAAATACTCAAATATAACTACAGATAGAATTATATAGACTCGGAGACTTTTGAGTCAACTTAATTATGATATTGATCCAGCCATCTATGTTTTGAAGTTGAAAATTTAAATAAAAGCTTCATTAATCAATAATCATCTGTTTTAAATTCTCAAACAACCTAGTTGATCTTTATCACTTAATTTAGTATACTTTATAAAGTTTTCAAACAACCTAGGTTTTTTTTTTAACTAATAAAAATTGTAAGTTTACTCTTTTTAGTTTGTTACACATCAAGTTAACTTTAGAAATAAAAATAAGTTATTAGATTTATGTTGAGAATAGTAAGAACTAAAAAGTAATAAAAATGAGTTTGCTTTATTTCTGCATTGAAATGAATATGAAATAAAAAAGGAATAATCAAAGACTTTGAATATCTGAATTTTGAAAAAAAGCATACATTGCTTTGATTGAAGTCATTGAACTGAATAGAGATAATGAGATGGCGTGATGTCATATGACATGTAACTTAATAGACGAAATTAGATAGTATCTAAAACCGAGGGACTGAAAGTGCAACTAAAGTTGACTTAAAGTCAACCAACTTGCCTTTACTCTTCTCCTAAACTTCATTTGATTGTTCATTTTCATTGCATTCATATCCATCCATCCGTCAACAACTGTAAGTTAATTTCAGTCACCAATTAATTATATAGTTGTAGTTTTAAATAATTCTTGTATATTTCAAATTTATAGTATGATGAGACTTTTGAGTCTGACTCGATTAATTCATTTTCGAATGTTCTGATGATAGATGCAGTTAATTAAGGGGGTGTTTGTCTTGGCCTATTTGCTGGGTTTTGGTTATTCAATCAATAGATTTTCATATTTGTAATTTCCAGTATTATTGATTTGATCTTTAAAATTGAGCTTATAAAAACTTCAATAAGCGCATCTAATAAGTTAAAACTAGTTGGGATACAATTGACATGATTAATTGATTTGAGTCTGTGAGAGATGTTTTTTTTATTAGGTTATGTAGCATAAGATACATGGCGTTGAATGGAATGAATAATTAGATTTTGGTAAAGAAAGTAAATGCTAATCGGAAAATGCCACTGTAGGAGAAATAGTTTTTTCGTGTAAATGACATGAAGTGTGTAAAACGTTCAAAAGATGTAGTGTTGTGTGGATCAGTGACTCGAAGGAACTTTAAGTTAACCTTTTGGTTTCTTGATGCTTGTGCATGTATTCTATGAAAGCTTTAACAGTTATTAAAACGTGTCACTTATAATTAACATTAATTGTGGTAAATTTAATCTGCATTCATATTCTTAGGAAACATAGAAGACAGAACGCCTCTCTTAAGCTAAATGCAATGGTACTATTATGTGCCACAGTTTTTTTGTCCCTCTACTTAAGATGTGTATAATAGTTTGTTTTCAAGAGATATGGCTCTCTATTTATGCGATGTTGTTTCCACTATCTATGGTATAACACAAAAGCACTCAATATTTGATTGTTTTATGCTATTAGTCATGAATTCTTGGTGCTAATTAATTGTTTCAACTTTATTTTCACTTTTTTCTGAAAATGTTTACTGTACTTGTGAACGCAGCTTGATCTCAATATTGATAATGGCTACTACGTCAATTCCTCATCGGTGGAAATATGATGTCTTTGTAAGTTTCAGAGGTGAAGATATCCGCAAAAGCTTCATGGATCATATGTTCAATGATTTCAAGCAAAAAGGAATTTATGCTTTTAGAGATGATACCAAATTGCCTAAAGGAGAAGAGATATCTCCGCATCTCTACAAAGCCATTGAAGAATCGAGGTTTTTGATTGTTATCTTCTCCAAAAATTACGCTTCTTCATCATGGTGTTTGGGGGAACTTGTCAAAATACTCCAATGCAAGCAATTGGGAAAGCCTAAACACGAGGTTCAAATACTCTTTTATGATGTTAAACCTGACGTGGTTAGGAAACAAACGGGAAGCTATGCTGAAGCATTTACCAAACATCAAGTTTCAAATAGACCTGAGGTCGATAACTGGAAGGAAGCTTTATCCATGGCGGCTAACTTATCTGGATGGGATCTCGAGGACATGACAAATGGGTAAATTTCTTGTTGCCCTACTAAAGCTTAACACTATGTAGTTTCTCTTACTTATTGTGTCTTTGTGGTTAACAGGTATGAGTACAAGTTCATCAATTGCATCTCCAAAGACATCCTCATAAAGTTATGGGACGGGCCCTTACATGTTGGTGAGAACCTTGTTGGCCTAGATTTCCAATTAAGCAAGTTAAACGTGCTACGCTTCGTTGGGTCGGATAAGGTTAACATGATTGGAATATGTGGTATAAGCGGAATAGGAAAGACGACCCTTGCCAAAGCTATTTATAACATGATGTATGTCCACTTTGAAGGAAGTTGCTTTTGTGAAGATGTCAAAGAAGTCACAAAACGACATGGCATAATTCAAGTTCAAATGCATTTGATTAACAAGATTCTGAAAACAGAAGATCTGAAGACATCATGTGTTGGCGAAGGTTCTACGGTCATAAAGCAAAGGATGGCATGTAAGCCGATCCTGCTTGTTTTGGATGATGTGGATCATCGGGATCAGTTGAATGCGCTTGCGGGTTCAGCTAGTTGGTTTTGCCCAGGAAGTTTGATTATTTTCACAGGTAAAGATAAACAGTTGTTAAGATCTCATAGAGTGGATGAAATCCAAGACATGGACTTTCTAGATGAGGTTCAATCTTTAGAGCTCTTCAGTTCCTATGCGTTTGAGGAAAAATATCCTTCTACGGGCTTCCAAAAACTTGCTCTAGAAGCTGTGAACTATGTGCAAGGTCACCCTCTAGCTCTCATAGTTTTAGGTCGTTTCTTATATGGCAAAACTGTGCGTGAGTGGGTTAGTGAACTGAATAGGCTCAAGTTACATCCCAATGAAGAGATACAACAAGTGCTTCGTTTAAGTTATGATGGGCTAAACTACCAGCAGCAAAATATCTTACTTGATATCGCATGTTTATTCATTGGAGAAAACAGTGAAGTTGTAGCAAGCATACTAGATGGCTGTAACTTTTTTGCAGATTCAAATATGAAAGTTCTGGTTGATAAGTCATTAATTACGATCTGTAGTGACATGTCACTTCAAATGCATGACTTGATTCAAGCAATGGCAAGGGCGATTGTTCGTGAAGAATCTAGAAGATTGTTGATTTCATCTAATGTTTACAATAAGGTAAAAAGTGGCATATGATAATTGTCCTTTATATTAATACTATAAAAGTATAAGCAATTGACTATGTTACTGTTTATAATTTAAGTCACATGTTTTTGTTTTTCCAGGTGGCAATAACTGAAGTGGTTGAAGTTCTAGTCATTTCATTAGAGAAATTTAGTCAGAAGGTTCACATAGATGCTAATGATTTTCAACGTATGAAAAGGTTGCGGGTCCTGAAAATCTATCAAGAGGAAAAACCATATGAGCAGAAACTTGAATTGGATGGCCATAATGTGATCTTCTCAGGAAAAAAATTGTATTATTTGTCCAATGAGCTAAGCTTGTTTTGTTGGCATGGATGCCCTTTCAAGTACTTACCTTCAGATTTCTATCCAGAAAACATTGTTGTCATCGACCTCTCTTACAGCAACATAATACAACTTTGGACTACACCAAAGGTATTTACTTGTTCATACATGTGTTTGTGTTTGACACCTAGAGATATAAGAACTAATCTTTTTTCTATTGATGCCAGTGCTTAAGAAGGTTGAAAGTAATGAAGCTAAGGTACTGCTGCAACCTAACAACCACCCCTAACTTCTCAGAGATTACAAATCTTGAAGAGCTAGATTTTGAAGGTTGTGTGAATTTGGCTACAGTTCACCCATCTATTGGAATGCTTAATAAGCTTGCTGTCTTAAATCTGAAAGGCTGCACACAGGTTGGGAGTTTTCCTGAAGCCTTTTGGTCTAGATGCTGGACTTCAATCTCTGGTTTCATATGGAACCAACAACATCCCCAAAGATCAGTTTCATTGGCAGGTTTGAATATGTTAAAGTCCCTGAATTTCAGCTACTGCAATTTAGTTCAAGTGCCCGATGGCATTGGAGGCTTATCATGTCTAAAAATACTAAACTTGGAAGGGAACAATTTTACTAGTTTGCCTGGAAGTTTGAGTCAATTTTACTAGTTTGCAAGAACCTGGAAGTGTTGCCCGAACTTCCACCTAGCGTATGGAGAATTAATGCATCTCATTGCACCTCCTTATGTTCAATTAAGGGATCAAACCCAATCATGAGCAAAAGGTACACTTATTTCAACAATTGTCCAAAATTGTTTAAGGTGTCGACATCGGAGACTCAATGTCTCGAATCATCTGTAACTTCCCAAGGCTCTCGATTTTCTTCTTTCCTTTGGTATGTGGATAACAGATGTGGATTGTTCTGTTTGCCAGGAAGTTCCATTAAGAATATGGATATGTTTTATGATGGAAATAGCATTCCAAATTGGTTTACAAATAAAAGTTTGGGAAATCAGGTAAAGGTTGAATTACCATCAGATTGGAGCTTCAGTAAGTTAAGGGGATATGGAATTTGTGCTGTTTTTAAGAGAAAAAAACTTTACGCAGATTTTGGATACTATGTACAGAACTTTGATGGAGCTTATTTGCGAGGATGCATTCCATACTACTATAGGCTATATTTTGAGGATAAGCCAATAAGAATCGATGAGTCAGATATGATATGGTTGCATTATACAACAAAAGAAATAAGGAGATGGGAGGAAGCAAAGAATTTTGTAACATTTTGTTTTGATGAGAAGTATGGACCAGAAATTGAAGTGAAGGAGATGGGTGTAAGACTTGTTTTTGATGAAGATTTAGATCAAGAAGCAGACTTGATTATGTTCCAAGACATCCCAACTCTATCACAGCATGGTGGGGTCTGGTGCTGGTTTGGGAATTCTGGAATCGAATGGTCATGGTAGTCCGATAAAAAAAATTTATTATAATGGTTTGGGAACTACATGTCCCCTATAGATTGTAACTTTTATTTGGTCTTTCTATTAGCAACAGTTCATATTCAATCTTTTGTATAGGAGACACCCACTAAGTGTTTGATGAAATGCATGAGTAGAAATCCTTTACTATTATACCAGCAAACTGTCGTTAGCTATAACTCTACAGCCTGTTTGTAGATTTTTTTGGATTTAGGATGTATTCAACCATGAAGTCCTTAAGTCTCACTGACTTTGTTTTAAACCTTTTCCCTATTCCTAATTCAGTCACACTTTGAGCTTGTGGATCAACCAAGTGATTTGTTGTTGCCACCTCAGTTTGATCATTAGTTATCAATTCATTACCTTGATTAGGTAATTCAACTTTCTCGTGCATGACATTACTGTCCTCCCTAACATTGACCTTGTCGACAAGGTTGCGTTGAGGATAAGTATGAAACACATCAGCTTGTACCTAGGTGGCTTCTTCAGGAGCTTTGCCGTGCAACTGAACTAAATATTGCTTTGGTACATCTAGTAATGTGTCTGCCTCTCTTATTTGTACAATAGCTTGTGGTGTCATTTGGGATATCCTTCCCTTGCCACATGGTCATTGGGGCTGTCTCAGTAGTTGTGCCATGAAAACATTTAAGAAGAGAGACATGATAAAGATCGTAGATTTTAGCATCGACATGTAACAAAATTGATAAAGATCATAGATATCAATCAATAGGTACTGCATTACATAAAAGAACTGCTATATCTTCCTAGTTTATATGTCCAAACACCCCTCAAGTAATATATAAAAACTGAAGTATCGGTTTGCTCATTGAGTCGAATCTTGAGAAGTTATTATCCTGTGTGGAGCTGCTCATGGAATCAAATCTCGAGAAGGTTTCTTGTTTGGGAGAACCTCGGTCAGTGGCACTGAAAGAGTCGTATCTCGAGAAATTATCAAAGAAAGAATTCTCTGCTCCTCCCCCACTGAATCGTGGTGAGGTGCCAGCTCGAGAAGCTGGTGAGCCAGGAATTGAATCATCAAACCCAAATGGACTCTTTTTCTGGAAGAAACTGTTATTGCCTTGCGGGGAATTACTTTTCCTTGGACTTGCAGTGAAATGTACTGTATTAATTTTCATGCTAACAAGATATGAACTCACCTTAGCTGTGTCACTATTGAATCCCCACACCGAATCTACATCATCATTGTTGTCAAAAGTACCCCATCAATAGAAGAAGATCGAACTCAATTTTTATATACAAACAAAAAATGAAAACAAGAGCAATAGACTAGTGCATGTTTAGATCTTTCCACCAAACAAGGTACACATTTTGTTGTATTTAGACAATGAAAGATCAGACCATAAACTGAATGCAATTGGTACCTTTCTGTGTCAGCATCAAAGCTCTTTCCGTAATGTTTAAATGAAACCTCCTTGGTTGGACTTTCAAATATTTTTTGCGCGGTGGGACTAGCAGCTGGGCTTTTAGCCGACTCATCTTCGCTATGTACGTATGCTGATTCAGTCTTGAAAGGCTTCTTTGAGTTCCTGTCAGCATTTGAATATGAATCCTCAGAAGCGTCATCCATCGGAGCCGAGTTTCCTGCCTCAGAAACCTTCGTCTTTGAATTTATCCAAATCCTCATCCCACACTGCTGATATCTCTGGAACTCCAGGTTGCCAACCTTGACAATCAAAATAGGTGAATCATAACGCAATATCAATCATTCTATTATAATATTATACAGATACAGTGACGTTATTGCTCATGAGATAAAAGATGATACCCTTTGGAAACTCAATAACTGCAGTTGACTTGACATCAATTCCATGTTTTTTGCAACATTCAGTTAAAGCCTTAAGTAGTTCCTGGAGATCAGATTGGATACCATCAGCTCGAACCTGGGTCAGCCGAAACAAAAATGACGGGTCAGTCAAGCCATCCTTAATACTTACTAAAATCTGTTACTCGGGATCACTATGAACTTACTTTTGAAGGATACCATCAGCGCTGCCACCATGATCCATTTTCACAAGTGCCTGATTCAACTCCATCTTCCTCTCCTAAAAGTCAACAGAAAAATCAAGTTACAATTAATGTGCTTCAGCTCCCAGCTGCCTTATTCTTTAAAAAAAAAAAAAAAAAAAAAAAAAAAAAAAATTACAAAAAATAGATATAATGTACGCTAAGCTGCCAGTCCAGTAGAAAGTGACAATGCAATGCTATCTCTCAAGCCATTTTAACAATTTTGAGTAGAAGGGGAGATTTTAGCGCATTTATGTGGAAACAGGCCAACTTGGGTGATATTTTATCAATAACGGGTGGGTCAAACTCATAAAATCATAATAATCACTTGATATATAGGAAGATAATATAAAGACAATCAACATCATGTCTGCACTGGAGTCGGAATTCGACCCTGGTCACACGTCTAAACGTAGGGTTATGGTTCAAGTCTGGTTTCGGATTTGGATCCTGGTCAGGCCTAGTAACAGGTTTCCCCACGTGCTTTTGCTGTTACGTGCATATATCTAATCCTTAACATTGGGTAGTTCACAGGCATTGTGAAGTGCAAAACATAACCTAAGTGTACTTATTGATGCTTAAATGAGTCAAAATTCTCAACATTTGCAGCAGATATCTATGTAGTTTTCTCTACTTTGTTGCAGAATGAACTGATTCTGAACCAGTACAAAAACGTGTTTCTGGGGCCACCAATCGGAATAGTTTTAAACATAATAAACCCGAAAATTGATTATGAAACTCCCATCGTTTGCCTCATGAATCCAATCGAATTAACAAAATTTCCATAAAAAAATCTTTGAAACTTAATTATAATATTTCAGTTTAAACAAAAACTTACAATTAACTTACAAATGCACAACAGCCATTGATTTCATCATGCACGAAGACACGTCCATTTCGACGCATGAAGCCACTTAATCTTCGGGTTCGAGACATCACACATTGTCAAAAACTCCATCACCTGTCTGAATATTTTAAACATTTCTATCCCAAAAATCAGGTTCTTATCAGCTACAAATAGCGAATTCCAGTCCATGGGTGCATCAGGATGCAACGAAACTTCATTCCAAGTTAGGTAAACGAGATCAAGCTCCCACAACTTCCGAACTGACACCATGAAACCGAACCGACACCAGATACAACCGTTGACCATCACAGGACACTAGCCTTGGGGTGTACTCGTGGACCCTTGGTGGGTGTGGAGTCCTTTGGACTCGAGTCCAGAGACCATGTCCAATGTCATACGCTGCGAGCACTACTACAAAAATGGCCATAGAGCCCGGTTAAAAAGTGTCATAGTGCCCGGTTTTGCCTAAGGGCTCAAGAGGGGGGGGGGGGGGGGGGGGGGGGGGGGGACTCTATTCAAAAACCAAATAGAGCCCGGTTAGGAAAACGGGGGTCTATTCACAGTTATAGAGCCCGGTTT